>OY992884.1:77434763-77502263 GCA_963921405.1 Cepaea hortensis | reverse complement strand
ATTACTAGAAGTCCACGTGAAAAAAATCCCGCCCTCACTGGGGCTTGAACCTGGGACCTCCAGCACTCGAGGCAGACACCATACCTCGAGACCACTCAGTCCCCCCCCCCCCCCTCCCTGTAGATGTTTTAACTTTAAAAAAAAAAACTAACTAGACAGATCCAAAAAGATAAGCATGTATTCTATAGAATGTAAAGAACATGCTCTAATAGTACAAGTCAAGAACCTTCTTCCACACCATGGGGTGTACTGGGTATTTCGTGCTGGCCCCATCTTTAGCCCAATCGACACTCAATAAATGACGTGGACAATATTAACGCCTTTACTTCCCAGAACAATACTGGTACCCATTTTAAGTTGGGTCCAGCACAGATCCAATTTTTTTTTTTAAATCCCTCTCTTTGATGGTGTGAGATATTCCCAGCCAACTCACAGCCTTCGACTTCATAGTTCTGACCAAAACGGAACTCCATACACCCACATCGCCTACAACCGGAAACAGCGAGCGGTAGAGCGGTAGTCGCAATGGTGGCGGGGACAGGAAATGATTACTCTCTCTTTAGATTGTGAGTTCACATGTTGTGTGCAAGCCTAGCAGGTGTTCTGGGTCCCTCAAAGCAGGCCAAACTTCATTGTGTGACCAACCAATTCTTAAAGTAAGGTAATACAATGGTTATAATTATTATAATACTGATGTACTGTTTAAAATGTTTACAAATGATCATAGTCTAACTTTGTGTTCTTGTGGGATTGAAAACAAGCGCCATGTTTCTGTTTACTGCACTTGTTAGTAGAAACTTCAGCTAGACACTCTGTTGTCATTGACTACTAAAGAATATTTCCTTACATTTTGTGGCAATCTACTAGTAAAGAATATTTCTGAATTCTTTCACGATATGCGGCTAAAGTAATATTTCTTTATACTCTTTCACATGTGGCTAAAGAGTATTGGTGTTTCATTCTGTTGCCATGCGTGGCAAAAGAATATTTCTATTTTGTTAACACGTGCTACTAAAGTATATCACTATATCTCTTTATAGTCGGTTACATATGCGACTATAAGATTTCTGTATATTTTGTGACAATATGCCAAGGAAGAAGATTCCCTTCTATTCTTTTACAATGTATATATTTACTTTTCTCAATATATGAATAATGTGCTTTTCAAATGTACTTGCTGAACATTGATGCTTTCACAGAGGAAATGTAGATTAAGAGTCTATCTCTTTAAAACCATTTACACTGACTCACATATATATATATCTTGTTATTCTTTTATTCACATTTTTCCCCTGAATATGTTTTGTGAAATTGTCATGTTTGTTCTTAGAATAAATGCTCATTAATAAGAGTTGCACCATATACCCAAATGTTAGCCGGACGTTGCACACACCGACAACCTTACGTAGTCATATGATGATTAGGTGGTTCTTACGGTCAAGGGCATGCCATTTATGTTCTGAAATATGATTGGAAAACAGCCCATTTCTGTCTGTGTGCATGAGATAACCTGAAATCTTGGGTGGTTTAACAAGGTCATCCTGCAGCCCTTTGTTTAGAAGAGACCGCGGGGAATGACCATACTTGTTTTGTCTAAACCAGTCCGTATGCTAAATACATAACGTGTATAAAGGCAGTTATATCAATACATGATGATGATGATGTTGATGAGATTATATGATGGACAATTAACTCTCAACACTTGAGGATGATGATGATGGTGATAGGCATTGGAGATCTAAGCTGAACCCAGAGAAAATAGTATGAGCTTATTTACAGGCACCTGATGATGACAGTGATGATGATGATTTTATAAGGTTGACCCTTAACTCAACTTACATCCATCTCAACACACCCTGTCTTATCAAGCAACAGTCTCAACCTATCTCTGGCTTACTAGGAAGTGTCACTACATGCACCTTTCCCATGCATCTACCATAGTATGCATCTAGTTCAACCCACTTTCATCACAATATACCTTGATCTTAATCACATCATGCCTCTACCACAAGATAACTTCTTTACAAACATGTCTGTTACATCCTGATGACTTTGAATCAACTTAATTTAAAATAACCAGATGACCTGATCACAATCAGACTCCCTGGTCTTAAAGTTATGACTATTATATTTTTATTTGTCCTGGTTGCACCCAGAGTTGATCCCATCAGGACCATACAGCATGATATGATGGATTGAATGCCATCTATACAGATAAGAGGGATGTGCTCTCACTATTGAGGAGACACATGCTTCCCTCTCTTGTCTTATTCTTTTTTTTTTTGGGTCTTTATTTTGGTATTTTGTTTTATTGTTTCATGACAGGTTTTATGATTTACTGATATGTAAATTGTAGGCAAATGCTTATGAAGTTGTATTTTGTTTGGACCATCAGATGGGGCGCTTAACCGAAAGCCTGCGGTTGTGAAGATGCGGTCTTGGTTGCTGAGGGCGGTAAACTTGTATGTCATGTCCATCTTTTGCCAGCCCAAATAGTACAGCCCATTTCCTTGCATCATCCACCACCCCCATCCTACCAAGATCTCACCCATGTAACCCATGAACCCAGTGAGAATTCCTGATGTTAGATCCAAATTGAAGACCTTACCATTCCTCACTCACTTTGATGATGACCCCTTGAAAGAAAACTGGTTCCCCGGAAGAGACCTGCATCCATGTGAATCTTAAACCCACCGAAGTACCTACCGGCAGATATCAACTGCATCAAATATATGAATATCCTTTTTTTATTTACTTTTGGTAGTACTTTGTTATACATTATGATATTGTAATGATGTTGGATGATTTCACTATTTGTGTTTCCACAATTATGCAGTTACCTCAGCTGATATTCCATGTGAACCTGACAATGTTTTCTCCAGAGATGTAATCAATGTGAAGAATATATTTGGTTGTCATATTTTTTTGATTTATTACACTTTATGTTACCAGACCATTTGTTGATTGATTCTTACATATTGTTTGTAAACACAAATATTATGTGATGTCACTGTATGTCTTGTTTATACTGTGAATGGTTTGTCATGATATTGTTGGTCTGGTTTATCAAATACTTGTGTATTATAAATCATATGTGACCATATTAATTTAGACCATATGAGGGCGGACACCTGCACACTAGCACCTTTTCCCCAGTGATAGAAAAGGGCATCCAATTTTGGGATAGTGGCAACAGTCCGTGGTCTCCACACCTTTCCAAGAAGCTTAAACTTATATCTATATATTTTTTCTTCATTAATTCGTGTGGATACAAAACATCTTTAGTATCTTCACGTGGGGGCACGAGCCAATAAAATTTAGCTTCCAGAAGGTGATCTTGATAGAGGATAGGAACCCATCCTCTTTGGGCTTACCCTGATAATATTCCTCAGACAATTAAATTCCTCTTAAGTGGGTGTTACATTCTAACAGATGTAACCCCTAGAAATAAACCTCACAAGTGGGGGCTCGTCCGGGAGTGAATTAATTATAATCTCCTCACTAGTGTGGATCCTTATAGAGGGAAATTTAAACCCCTAGCAGCCCAAACACAAGTAAGACTTCAGTCAGGAAGATTCTAACACAGGGAAATCTCATTACAAGTGGTGGATCTTGATACAGGAAGGGGGGAGTGTGGTATTTACTCTTATTAGGTCCGGTAGGGCTAAAGAGTTTAGGAGTGTAACTTCTTAGTGAATAAGTTCCCATTATTACCTGAGCATATGGTGCGCACTGGTTAAATTAATTAGTGACATTGTGTTGCTAACCCATTTTTGCATGCTATTTTTATATCTTCTAAAAGGGATCACTGAGGTTGAGCTTGATCGAGGCCCCAGAACACCCAGATTTTTCCAGATATAGAAGAGTAGGTAAGAATGGCTGAATTAGCCAAGTTGCGTAACCAGCATATGGAGACTGGCAAATTGTGCAGTCTGGCAGGTAATGAGTTGGCAAAATATGTTTCAGATGAGATAGAGAAACATGAGAGATTACAGGCTGAAATAGAGAATAGGGACAAAGACCGTCAACATGCTCTTCTTTTAGAAGAGAGAAAACTTCAGGCTAAGAGGGAGAGTAGAGAAAGGGAATATCAACATGTCCTGGAATTAAAAAGGATGGAACATGAGCAGGAAATTCTGCGAATGGAGACGGGAGTTAGTACTGCCCTGTCTACATCTCAAACTAGTCCAGCGACAGATGTTCATTTGGATGTGACTCACCAACAGACTGGAGCAATGTCATTCCCGCTTGAACCCTTCAATGAACACACAGATCAGTTGGAAGCATATCTTGATAGATTTGAACAGATGTGTTACACCTGTGGGTTGGAGGAGACTAGATGGGCAGTGAAATTATCCCAAGGTTTGAGGCGCAACGCATATGAAGTGTTCTCCAGATTGACGCAGGAGGAACAGCGCAACTATAATGCCCTCAAAACAGCATTGCTAGCCCGTTTTGAAGTTGACGGTGACACCTATAAGAATAAGTTCAAGGCTACGAAGAAAGAACCTGGGGAGAGCTTTGCACAATTAGTGGAGAGAATGAAAACTTATGTAAATAAGTGGTGTTCATTAGGAAAGTTTGATGAGAGTTACATAGGCCTGAGGGAGATGATTATTATTGACCAACTTAAAGAGAAAATGTCAACAGAAATGAAGGCTTTTCTAACACAAAATGGGGCAGAAAGACTAGAAGAAATTATCATCCTAGCTGAGAGATTTGAGAAATCTCAGAAGGAGGTAGGAGCAACTCGTCGGACGACCAGTTCTTCTCATCCGGAAAAATCTCAAAAGCAGAAGGAGAAAATTGAGAATCACTCCAACCAGAAAAACAACAAGGCGAAAAACACCGTCCAACCTTTAGTTCAACAGGCTCAGAAGGAGGGAAAAGCATATTGCCTAAAATGTAGGACTACCGGACACCATACGAAAGCGTGTAAGCGGGAAACTACTCCTAAAACTGCAGCTTGTTTGACAGAACCGGAACATAAGAAGGTGAGCACTGGTGGAACTTCTTTGGAAAACCACGAAGACACTTATTCCAGAATTCCGGTTGTCGAATCCGTTGAACTCAACGGAGTTTCAGTCATGTGTCTCTACGATACGGGACTGCAATTTGACGCGATTGTATCTTCCTCTTTGGTTAGCCCTGATCAGGTAACCGAGGAAACAGTCGAACTACAGGGACCCTTGAAAAACATAGCTCCAATGTCATTTCCAGTAGCAAAAGTGAGCATCAACTCACGATACGTGAAGGGGGAAATCAAGGCGGCAGTCTTTTCAGAACCCATATACCCCGTCATTCTTGGTTGTCGATATCTATTTTTAGGAGATCCAGTAAAGCCTAGAATTGTCTCAACCATGACAACGAGACTTCAAGCTAGAACAGCTCCAGAAGAGTCGATACCAAATAATCCTCACCCAGAGAATTTGAAGATGGCCCAGGCAGCGGATAGCACTTTGGCGCCTTGTTTCAACAAACTGCCTAGAGCTCACTCACCCCCACTCAAAGGTGAGATGTATATGAAGAATGGATTACTTCACCGTAGGGCAGGAACAGGAGGACAGGAACATGCCCAGTTAGTTGTTCCTTCTGCTTACAGAGCTCAAATTTTGGATATGGGACACAGTCAACCTTTTTCTGGGCACATGGGAATTAACGCGTCCATACAACGTATCTCAGCTCATTATTACTGGCCTGGAATGCAAACCGACATAGAACGTTTTGTAAAATCCTGTCCGCAATGCCAGAAGGTTGCTCCTAAACATTGGACAGCCCCAGTTACACTCAGAGAAATGCCTGTATCCGGTACCCCATTCGAAAAAGTGGCAATTGATATAGTCGGACCTCTCAACCTGACGAAGAGAAAGAACCGATTTATTCTTACACTTGTTGACACATGCTCCATGTGGGCGGAAGCTGTGCCAATTTCTTCAAGCGATTCGAAGCATGTAGCGGAAGCCTTGCTTGGAATATTTACCAGATTAGGATTTCCTATTAGGATCCTAACTGATAATGGATCACAGTTCAAAAGTAAGCTGATGGAAGAAGTTTTTAGGCTTTTTCAATCCAGACAGATCTGCATAAGTCCATATCACGCGGCCGGGAATGGAACTGTGGAACGCTGGAACGGCACCCTTCTTACTATCCTGAGGAAACTTGCCCAGGAAAAACCAGAGGATTGGGATTTGTACATACCTGCAGCTTTATTTGCATATAGGGAAGTACCTCATCACTCAACTGGGATGGCTCCAGCAACTTTGTTGTTTGGACGTCCAATTAAGGGACCCCTCGAAGCTTTACTTAGAACATGGACTGAGGATCAAGTAGACGAGACAGTGGTGACTGCCTCTTCTTATGTTGCTGAGTTGAAAAACCGCCTACAACATGGATGGCGATTAGCGTCTGTCAACCTACAACAAGCTAAGCGTAAAATGGCAGGCTACTTCAACAGAAAGGCAAAGGATAGAGAATTGGAGGTGGGAGAGAAAGTGCTATTACTACTTCCTACAAGTCAGAACAAGCTGCAAATCGGATGGAAAGGACCATATGTAGTGACTGAGAAGATTTCTCATACTAATTACAAAATTTCCATCAGAGGGAAGTTGAAAGTTTATCATATAAACCTCTTAAGGAAATATAATGAAAGGCCCTCTACCACCGACACAGCGCATCTGATGGCATTGGCAGTGGCTACAGAAGTGGAACATGGGAACACTATGGGAGTAGAATACCCTCTGCAAGCAAAAGAAACTTTTCAAGATGTGGATATTAGTCCTACATTAAAACCAGATCAGCAGAAGCAGATCCAGGATCTTTTGGCTACACATGCAGATGTACTTACGGACAATCCCGGGCTTACAAATCTAGTAGAGTTTGACATGAAGCTAATAGACCCTACTCCTGTGCGTGCTAAAACATATCCCGTTCCTTATGCCAAACAACCCATTTTGAAGGAAGAAATACAGCAAATGCTCTCGGCTGGAATCATGGCACCATCTGAGTCCCCTTACAGTGCAAGTGTGGTGTTACTGAGAAAACCAAGTGGCGAACATAGATTGTGCATCGACTATCGACAGCTCAATGCTATGACTGAGTTTCAAGCTGAACCACTACCGGATCAGAACCAACTCTTCACCCGTCTCAGCTCAGCCCAATACTTCACTAAAGTAGATCTCAGTAAGGGCTATTATCAGATTCCAGTGAAACAGGAAGTTAGACCATGGTTAGCTTTCAGCGTCCCTGATGGGCACTATGAGTTTAATGTTCTTCCTGTTGGATTAAGTAACGCGCCCAGTGTTTTTACACGAATGATGAGGAAGTTACTTGAACCATTACATCATCCTGCAATTAGCAATTTCATGGATGACATTTTAATAGCAACTGAGACGTTTGATCAACACGTAGAAGCTCTGCATCTTCTATTCAAACGCTTAAAAGAAACTGGATTGACAGCAAGGCCAAAGAAGTGTCAGATAGGATTCAAACAGTTGGATATTCTTGGTCATAAGATTTCTCAAGGATTCATGACTCCACATGAAGGCAATGTTGAGAAACTCCAGAAGGCACCATGCCCAAGAACCAAGAAGGATGTTAGATCATTCGTATCCTTGTGTGGATTCTACCAAAGATACATCAAGGACTTTAACTCTCTGACGGCTCCTTTAACTGATCTTACTAGGAAAGGAAACCCAGAGATAGTCAAATGGTCAGCTGAATGTGAAGCGGCTTATACAGCTCTCAAGAAAGCATTGACTGATAAACCAGTTCTTCAGTTGCCAGATCTCAACCGTACCTTCACGCTTCGAACAGATGCGAGCAACATCGGAGTTGGTGCGACCCTGCTTCAGAAGAAAGATGACCAATCAGAACTCTTTCCAGTGGCCTATGCAAGTAGGAAGCTGAATGCAGCTCAGAAGAACTATGCGGTCATCGAAAGGGAGTGCCTCGCTCTGGTATGGGCAGTGGAGAAATTTCAGGCGTATTTGTACGGAAAACATTTTGTAGTACAATGTGATCATCAACCCTTAATGTTCTTGGCAGCCTCAAGGAATTTGAATGCAAGGCTCATGAGATGGTCATTGCTCTTACAGCCATATTCTTTCCAAATTGAGTATGTATCTGGGAAACTTAATGTGGGAGCAGACTTCTTGAGTCGACATCCTGTTCCGGATGAATCATTGGAGGAGGAGACAGTACCAAACCTGGGAGAAAGGGAGCATCAGAAGAGGAGTCGGAAACCCGTGAGTGTCTGTTCTACCAGTTCTCGCTAAGAACTGTCTTTGGATGGGAGCCTTGTGAGATATTCCCAGCCAACTCACAGCCTTCGACTTCATAGTTCTGACCAAAACGGAACTCCATACACCCACATCGCCTACAACCGGAAACAGCGAGCGGTAGAGCGGTAGTCGCAATGGTGGCGGGGACAGGAAATGATTACTCTCTCTTTAGATTGTGAGTTCACATGTTGTGTGCAAGCCTAGCAGGTGTTCTGGGTTCCTCAAAGCAGGCCAAACTTCATTGTGTGACCAACCAATTCTTAAAGTAAGGTAATACAATGGTTATAATTATTATAATACTGATGTACTGTTTAAAATGTTTACAAATGATCATAGTCTAACTTTGTGTTCTTGTGGGATTGAAAACAAGCGCCATGTTTCTGTTTACTGCACTTGTTAGTAGAAACTTCAGCTAGACACTCTGTTGTCATTGACTACTAAAGAATATTTCCTTACATTTTGTGGCAATCTACTAGTAAAGAATATTTCTGAATTCTTTCACGATATGCGGCTAAAGTAATATTTCTTTATACTCTTTCACATGTGGCTAAAGAGTATTGGTGTTTCATTCTGTTGCCATGCGTGGCAAAAGAATATTTCTATTTTGTTAACACGTGCTACTAAAGTATATCACTATATCTCTTTATAGTCGGTTACATATGCGACTAAAAGAAGATTTCTGTATATTTTGTGACAATATGCCAAGGAAGAAGATTCCCTTCTATTCTTTTACAATGTATATATTTACTTTTCTCAATATATGAATAATGTGCTTTTCAAATGTACTTGCTGAACATTGATGCTTTCACAGAGGAAATGTAGATTAAGAGTCTATCTCTTTAAAACCATTTACACTGACTCACATATATATATATCTTGTTATTCTTTTATTCACATTTTTCCCCTGAATATGTTTTGTGAAATTGTCATGTTTGTTCTTAGAATAAATGCTCATTAATAAGAGTTGCACCATATACCCAAATGTTAGCCGGACGTTGCACACACCGACAACCTTACGTAGTCATATGATGATTAGGTGGTTCTTACGGTCAAGGGCATGCCATTTATGTTCTGAAATATGATTGGAAAACAGCCCATTTCTGTCTGTGTGCATGAGATAACCTGAAATCTTGGGTGGTTTAACAAGGTCATCCTGCAGCCCTTTGTTTAGAAGAGACCGCGGGGAATGACCATACTTGTTTTGTCTAAACCAGTCCGTATGCTAAATACATAACGCGTATAAAGGCAGTTATATCAATACATGATGATGATGATGTTGATGAGATTATATGGTGGACAATTAACTCTCAACACTTGAGGATGATGATGATGGTGATAGGCATTGGAGATCTAAGCTGAACCCAGAGAAAATAGTATGAGCTTATTTACAGGCACCTGATGATGACAGTGATGATGATGATTTTATAAGGTTGACCCTTAACTCAACTTACATCCATCTCAACACACCCTGTCTTATCAAGCAACAGTCTCAACCTATCTCTGGCTTACTAGGAAGTGTCACTACATGCACCTTTCCCATGCATCTACCATAGTATGCATCTAGTTCAACCCACTTTCATCACAATATACCTTGATCTTAATCACATCATGCCTCTACCACAAGATAACTTCTTTACAAACATGTCTGTTACATCCTGATGACTTTGAATCAACTTAATTTAAAATAACCAGATGACCTGATCACAATCAGACTCCCTGGTCTTAAAGTTATGACTATTATATTTTTATTTGTCCTGGTTGCACCCAGAGTTGATCCCATGAGGACCATACAGCATGATATGATGGATTGAATGCCATCTATACAGATAAGAGGGATGTGCTCTCACTATTGAGGAGACACATGCTTCCCTCTCTTGTCTTATTCTTTTTTTTTTGGTCTTTATTTTGGTATTTTGTTTTATTGTTTCATGACAGGTTTTATGATTTACTGATATGTAAATTGTAGGCAAATGCTTATGAAGTTGTATTTTGTTTGGACCATCAGATGGGGCGCTTAACCGAAAGCCTGCGGTTGTGAAGATGCGGTCTTGGTTGCTGAGGGCGGTAAACTTGTATGTCATGTCCATCTTTTGCCAGCCCAAATAGTACAGCCCATTTCCTTGCATCATCCACCACCCCCATCCTACCAAGATCTCACCCATGTAACCCATGAACCCAGTGAGAATTCCTGATGTTAGATCCAAATTGAAGACCTTACCATTCCTCACTCACTTTGATGATGACCCCTTGAGAGAAAACTGGTTCCCCGGAAGAGACCTGCATCCATGTGAATCTTAAACCCACCGAAGTACCTACCGGCAGATATCAACTGCATCAAATATATGAATATCCTTTTTTTATTTACTTTTGGTAGTACTTTGTTATACATTATGATATTGTAATGATGTTGGATGATTTCACTATTTGTGTTTCCACAATTATGCAGTTACCTCAGCTGATATTCCATGTGAACCTGACAATGTTTTCTCCAGAGATGTAATCAATGTGAAGAATATATTTGGTTGTCATATTTTTTTGATTTATTACACTTTATGTTACCAGACCATTTGTTGATTGATTCTTACATATTGTTTGTAAACACAAATATTATGTGATGTCACTGTATGTCTTGTTTATACTGTGAATGGTTTGTCATGATATTGTTGGTCTGGTTTATCAAATACTTGTGTATTATAAATCATATGTTACCATATTAATTTAGACCATATGAGGGCGGACACCTGCACACTAGCACCTTTTCCCCAGTGATAGAAAAGGGCATCCAATTTTGGGATAGTGGCAACAGTCCATGGTCTCCACACCTTTCCAAGAAGCTTAAACTTATATCTATATATTTTTTCTTCATTAATTCGTGTGGATACAAAACATCTTTAGTATCTTCACGTGGGGGAACGAGCCAATAAAATTTAGCTTCCAGAAGGTGATCTTGATAGAGGATAGGAACCCATCCCCTTTGGGCTTACCCTGATAATATTCCTCAGACAATTAAATTCCTCTTAAGTGGGTGTTACATTCTAACAGATGTAACCCCTAGAAATAAACCTCACAGATGGGAACTCAAACATATGATCCCAGGCTCCAAGAGGCAGGTATGCTAGCCACTGTGCTATGGCAACTCTCAATACAATAAAGAAATCTTCACTTAAACCATTTTAAAATGTACAGGGGAAAATATCTGAGCAGAGAACAAAATGTGGACATGATAACACAGATGTTTCACACAAACTGACATGGTTAAAATAGTACAGCACAGAACACATACATTTAAAAAAAAAAAAGTTAAAACATCTAAGAAACATCTAAACATCTAAGAAACTACATGAAATTAAAAAAAAACATGGTGACCATATGTAAATTATGACTACATGTAAACTATAATGTTGCTAACGACGGGTGATAGTTTTATTTATGCGTATGTCATTTTCACAAATAGACAAATTGAAAATATGACGATTCATAATCATCAAGTTCATTAGTCCTGTGGCTGGTTTTGCATTCTGTTAATATTTTGCCAATCTCTGCCTTCTGCAGGTGTTGCACATCTCTGCACAAAAGTGTAATGAAAATATGTTTTAGTCAAACTCTTTATCACTTGTCAGGTATTTTGCCTCTCAGAAAAAGAGCTCTCTTTATTGGACTTCATGCTAAACATATCTTCTCTTCTTCAAGACATTTCTGTTTGTTCCTTCAAAATATTATGAATTCTCTATTGTTTCTATCCAGTTCTGCTCCTTTGCCCATGTATTGTTTTTCAGTGTTTTTTAAATGTTTAAGTTCTAGGCCAATGGTTCTCAACCGGTGGGGAATTCCCCCCCAGGGGGGGATTTTAGGGTTTCCAGGGGGTGAATGAAGACCATTTCAAGATCGTGTTAATACAAGAACCGATTATTTGATATTGTTTTTCCTTTCATACTTTACAGTTAAGTACGTCTCATCCTTCTAAAATTCATTTTATAAAGTCAGTAGACCCACAAATCATGTTTTATGTGGATGTCTAGCCTTGTTTTAGTATGCGCTATTAAATTTACCGTACATTTTTACGTATACTGTATAGGGGTGGGGGGATTTTTAGATAGGAAATATGGGGGGGGGGGGGGGGAATGACGTTCAGAAAATGGGGCACGGGCCAAATTTTTTATAGGAAGGGGGGGGGGGGAATGACGTTCTGAAAATATGGTGAAAGGGGGGGGGGGGGGGGGCCACGGGCCAAAAAAAAAAAAGGTTGAGAACCACTGTTCTAGGCCATATTTATATTAAAAAGTTTGTTTTTACATTTATCATGTAACTAGTAGAAGGCTCTTGCAAACACAACACAAATGTGGAAGACTTACGTGGGGGGTTTTCCTCAACACTGCCAGCCTGAGAGAGTGGTGTGTCCCTGCCACTAATGGAAGGCGACCCCCGCCCGCTCACATTTGCAGACATCATGTCAGAAAAGTTGTCCGTTTCTAGCTCATTCTCATCTTCAACAGAATGGCTGGAGGCAGCCTCGGATATGACTTCTTGGTAGTCACTGGCATTCCCTGATATTTACAAATACAACATACATCTTCAGAACTATATCACGTATTCAAGTGAAAATGGTCAAATAGAAACATGAATGGGCATAAACTCCGCCATGGAATCAAGCACATTAGGAGGCTTCGAAGCAAACCCTTTCTATGAATGTTTCACCCTCTTTATCTTTTCTCCACTCCCTGACAGGAAATGGTTATTATTTGAGGCATATATTTAACCCTTTACAAGGCAGGACGGCCATTTCCGTCCGATACCGTTAACGGGTGAAACGTCTCAAAACGGCTGATACTATTATGCATTGTAAAAACACGATCTCTCGGCTTTCCGATACTTCCGACGGCTACTTTCGCTTTCGCCGACAGCTTGACAAAGTGGCCGCCATTTGTAAATGCGCTATGATGAATTTGAACGGACTTTTACGGACTTCTTCTGATAGTTTTCGGGGTTTTTACGCTGTTTTTCAAAACAGATTTCAGCGATTCTTCAAGTGATAGCCGAGATTTCGCTCTGTTCAATTTAAGTGACATTAAAGGGCACAAAGTTGACTATTAATCGGACCTAGATATCAGTGCAAAGCGTTACTGTGCATTAGCAGTCTAAGTCGGACTTGAAAGAAAGTGATTATGATTCTGAAAATGTGATTGTAAATTGCGGTATAGATGACGGAAAATCACAAACATGCTGAATTTCGTAAATATTTGTGTTCATATATGGATTACCGACAACAATCACGTGAGTAACATATTATGCATGCTTTTCCCTTCATTGTGTTGTTTATTTAACTAAAATCGGTTGACTAACACCTTATTTGTGATGTTTTTACTAACGCGACCCGAAATTTTACCAAACCTGAAAAAATCTTGCCCGTTCAGGGCTAAAAAACGGACAAGCGTCTGCCCTGTAAAGGGTTAACATAGTGAACAACTTCTGCCACGCCCATTTAATTCAACTTTTTTTCCCATATCCCTTACAGGACGTTGCAGTCAAGCATTTTTCAGCTGCTGTAGATGTACTTGGCAAGATTACGCTCAGTAGTTTGCCATTGCTTCTAAAAATAAGCATTAATAGTAAGTATGGTTAATTACAAGGTAGAGTAGTGGCTAGATGCCTACCTGCTGACCTGATGGTCATGGGTTCATATTTGCACCGAGGCAGGTTTTGAAAACAATAAATCTATAAATACACGGGTCTAACAACATATGTCCAATATGCCTTAAGGCATGTGAAAGGGCCCTTTACTTATGGTTGAATATAAGTCTTTGTTAACAAATGAAGATAAAAGCCTTTATAGACTAACAAACACTCTGATCAGTAATTTTAACAAACCAAAAACTGGTTTGTTTTGGCCAAGTTATGGTGATGAAAACTATTCTCTAGAATATAACAAATAGCAAATTGTCAAGAGGCAGATAAAATCTGGGTTCGACCACATTAAAGAGCGAACTTATTACAGAACTGTGACACTTATTTGTATTGATTATGTGGTTGTTTCGGGATTTGAAATTTAAATATTGAGCACAACCCACTACTGGCAACGCCGATCGCATTCTGGTATGAACCTAAGGCCTATCCACGTCAATATGGAAGCACTATACTCGAGTTTCGCCCTCATTTGAGCTCGTCAGTAGTGCATATCCCTGACCGGATCCGGAAACAGTCCCGGATCACGCGTGTGAAATTTGTATTGCTGAAGACAGAGATTTGTGGAAGATGTTAATTATGAATGAATCCATGATGACAACCTGATGACCATGAGGTTATGGAATACCAGCCAGCTCCAGGGAATAATCACACTGTGCCGAATATCAAAGTGAATTATCATAGACTAAGTGTTGTGGACAAATTCACCTATCTTGGCAGCACTGTGTCACAAGCTGCCACAATTGATGACGAAGTGAATGCAAGAATCTCCAAGGCCAGTGCGGCCTTTGGCAGACTGTACAAGAATGTATGGGACAGAACTGGAATAAGCCTGCAAACAAAGCTAAAAGTCTACAAAGCAGTTGTATTATCCACACTGCTATATGCTTGTGAAACCTGGACTGTTTATCAGCGACATGCTAGGAAATTAAACCACTTCCACACAGTCTGCCTAAGGAAGCTACTGAAGATTAAATGGCAAGACAAGATTCCAGACACTGAAGTCCTAGAAAGAGCATCCATGCCCAGTATCCACACCCTACTGATGAAGAATCAGATTCGCTGGGCTGGTCACTTGACTCGCATGCCAGATCACAGGCTCCCTAAACGAATTTTTTACAGCGAACTGCGTTGTGGTAAACGCTCCCAAGGTGGCCAGAGGAAACGCTTTAAAGACACTCTGAAAATTTCACTGAAGGCTTTTGGAATTCATCATGACACCTGGGAGGCTGCAGCCAGAGACCGAAATTCGTGGCATGCATCATTACGCAAGGGTGCAGTCATATGTGAGGCAACCAGGACTGCAAGAGCTGTGAAGAAAAGGCAGGACAGTAAAACCACTGCAAGAAATCCTCCTCCAGAAACGTCAAGCATTCCTTGCCCACATTGTCAAAGAACATTTCGAGCCAAAATAGGCCTTATCAGCCATCTTAGAACCCACGGTTCCATACCTTCAACCCCACTGGATGAAATGAATGGTCATCATCATTCTTGATGGACAAACAAGATAGGAACAGAAGAAGAAATACAGAGTAACAATATTAGTCACAAACAAGGTGACAAGAAGGGACAGGACCAGCAAATGGACAATATTCCAAGGCCAAATTCCTCCTGACTCAAATGGAGAAGTCCCAGCCCAAAACAGTTTCTGCCAAAAAGAAGTCAAGCAGTCTTAAATAGAATCTGCTATCTGTTGGGGTATCATCTTTGCACTCCAGACAAGTCCATAGATGCACAGGTCCTCCATCCAACATATGCATCAGCGTCATGTGGCTAACGTGCCAGTTCTGTGTTGGTTGATGAGGCCCCTCGTTCTCCCAATGTGTCTCCAGTGTCTGGCCGTGCCAATTCTTACTTCAGAGTCTCTCATTCCGCACAATGATGTGGATTCACTAGCATCCTCTCTCAGCATCTCTCCCAGCATCTCTCTAACATTGGCAAAATCCATGAGCTGGCCATCTGCGGGGAATGCAGAGCCATCAAGTTTATCAGCTGAATCATTTCCTTCAAATCCAGCATGTCCTGGACGAAGATGAAGGTGACTATGGAAAACAGACTTCCGCAGCGATTAAGTCCACTGTCTACATACAGAACCGGCCTCAACCTTTCAGATCATGCTCATTGAATCACTTAGAACACAAACTGTATAATTCAGTGTCATAACTAAAATATTACAATAGTGTAAATACACAACCCACTAGTTACAACATTACAATACAATTTAAATACATAACACACAGTAGTCAGAGGATTAAAATACAAATTTAAGTTTATAACATCCTGTACACTGAATATTTCACCACAACAACACGGCAGTCAAAACTTTAGAGAGTGATACATAATTGTGATAAACAATGCCAACCTATTGATTCTTGATCATGTGACAAAGAGAATCGGGTGCGCTTCTCCTGGATCTCTGGATTAGGAGCTACCTGGGGAGTAGCTACTGGGACAGGATCAGAGGGTGGGACAGGATGAGATGCCACTTTCTTCGCTTCTGAATCCAGGACTGATGATAAGACCTGACAGGAAAGTGGATTAACAAGATTCTTCAAAACTAAGGCTAACAATACAAATGCACTGTTCAGCTGTAAGGTGTCAATTTAATCAGAGTTCCATTTACTTTACAAGATCATGCTTCTGGTAATTTCTCATCTCAGGGGGAGAGTGCCCGTTTATGGGCTTTGCATATCGAGATTCCCGTTATTCCCTCTGTTAATTTCTGCTTCAAACAGACAGACAACTCACAGAAACATCTCACCCTTATTTAAGCAATATTTCTTCCTCATTCCTCTTTTATGGGAAAGTGTGTCACACTTCTAGGTATGGACATTGAAGGTCAGCGTATCTCATGTTGGCATGCTTCTGTGTATGGTTTGCTTCCTCTAAACAGATTCCATCCCAGAAATGGGCCCTACAACTCACCCTTGCGTAGGTTTCATTTCCTAACAATTTTGCTTGGGTGATTTCCAACAGCCATTAGACTTTTAATGTTACAACTTGCACATGAAACCTCCTGTTTTTCATATATCCAAAAATACTAGGCATTCAATCGCATTATCCAAGAGAACAGGCGAACGAGTGATGTCATTAGAATTCAGTGGTTCTTGTCAAACTTGCCAGCCCTATCATGGGACCAACTCTGGTACCATGTGATATCATTAAATACCAGTGGTTCTTATAACACTTCCCAGCCCTATCATGGGACCAACTCTGGTGCCATGTGATATTAGATACCAGTGGTTCTTGTAAAACTTGCCAGCCCTATCAAGGGACCAACTCTGGTGCCTTGTGATATCATTAAATACCAGTGGTTCTTATAACACTTCCCAGCCCTATCATGGGACCAACTCTGGTACCATGTGATATCATTAAATACCAGTGGTTCTTATAACACTTCCCAGCCCTATCATGGGACCAACTCTGGTGCCATATGAGCTTTAAAAGTTAGTTGCATATCCTTTACAGGATGTCGCAGTTAACCCCAGCATTTCTTGGCTGTTTGTGATTTCCTTGCAAGTTTACGTTCAGTAGTTTGCCATTGCTTTCCGAACGTCTGACACTCATACCACTGTATGAAAACCAATGCAAGGTGGTCTGCTGTCAAATCGCCAGAAGCTGTGTTTCAAATGCAGTATTGCGCCTGTAATCCCTTCACTACAGAGATGGCATCGGGGCCTTAGGCGGACTCCTAAACCTCAAAATCACAGCTTCATATTAAAGCAATACAATTTGAAATTTAATAAAACTACGTAATAAACAAAAATATCATCAGCCTTGCCCTGGAGCAGAACTCTTTTACAATAACAGCCTCTCACACAAGTTCTCCCTATCATAACTTAAGATGTGCTGCCTCTGTTGCTGACATGTGTACATAATCTATTACACCCTGAATTCATCTACCTTCTGGTCTTTTTCTCCTCCGGTATACCATAAGTGTTTTTTCCAGACATTCATGCCAGTTTTATAAATATTTTATTTTCCTCATAACCACTCCTTGCCAATACTGATTTCTTGCTGAAAGATCGGTGTTTGTTTGTTTTTGCATTTAATGAATTTGTAATCCTTGTCAATTACGCTTATATTCAAATGTGCATGTGTGCTTTTCAACAGATTTGTTAAGATAACCAGGTTTCACAATAATTCACAAATAACTAGGCTCAACTTGTTATAAATGTGGCCGCAGAAGTCGGATGTGTCAGCCTAACGGCGCAAGAACGCAGCTCTGCTGTAAACAGGCACAACGCAATCACGTCCGAAAAAAAACTCTGGATGAACGCAGAAGAAGAATTTATAAATATGCAATTGATAATTTATCTTGTCTCAGGTTTCACAATAATTCTCACAAATAATCAGGTTTAAGGTGTTATGAATGAACAGTTGATCATTTACCTTGTCTCAAGTGAGAAACAACTCTATACACAGACCAAAAACCATATTACCTGACATATAAAAAGTGAAACAATTCTATACACAGACCAAAGACTATATTACTTGATATATCTATTACCTTCTTCTCTGGCAACAAACCAAGACACTCCCCTGGTGGGTAAATGGAAATGACTAGAACATCACTAGGCTTGGCTTTGCTATCATTATCCGTGCCATCTGCCAGCACTTCATCAAAATTGAGAGAATTTGCGGTGGTGCGTCTCTTTCTAGTGGCTGAAAGATTGCAGGAACATGAGTTACTGCAGAGTATCAATCAACAAGCACACTGGACATCAGTCAACATTACTTACCCGTGACATTCTGTTGGAATGGGAAAATGCTCTTGTAATCTGTGGTCAACTGCATATCATATAATTCAAATGATTGAAAATATGATGTACTGTAGAGCTGGACATCCACAGCTACAATTTACAGAAGCTTGTACACGAGATAAGTTAATTACATATCCTTTACAGGGTGTCGCAGTCAACCCCAGCATTTATTGCCTGTTTGTGATTTTTTTTGGGCTAGTTTTTTTTTTGCCATTTATTTCTGAACGACCGGCAAACATACCACTGTCTGAAAACCAATACAAGGTGGTCTGCTGCCAAATAGTCTGCAGCTGTGTTTCAAACGCAGTATGTGGTTTTACGTCATGAGTCCGTAACCCCTTCACCACTGAGATAACGAAAGTATTTCAGCAATAGAAAAAGATTTCTGACAAGGTTATAAATCTACCCTAGCATATCATGTTGATGAACCTGATGACAAGAGGCTACAATAAATAAAGGCAAAAACATTTGTCAACAAAATTACCAGGCTGTGCAGTGGTAGTGGAGCATTCATGCCTTACAAGTGATTCAACCCTTGTCAGAAGTTACTAAATAAGGTATTTATCTGTCAGTCTGTATCTATCTATGTTTTCTTCCCAGGTTTCTGGTCCCTTCCAACCTTGCCTACATCCTTTCCAATCTTATCTGTATCCCCTCCAACCTTGCCTACATACTTTCCACTCTTATCTATATCCCACTAACCTTGCCTACATCCTTTCCACTCTTACCTATATCCCACTAACCTTGCCTACATCCTTTCCACTCTTACCTATATCCCTTCCAACCTTGCCTACATCCTTTCTAATCTTACTTATATCCCTTCCAACCTTGCCTACATCCTTTCCACTCTTACCTATATCTCCTCCAACTTTGCCTACATCCTTTCCACTCTTACCTATATCCCCCTCAAGCCTTGCCTACATCCTTTCCACTCTTACCAATATCCTCCTAACCTTACCTACATCCTTTCCACTCTTACCTATATCCCTTCCAACCTTGCCTACATCCTTTCTAATCTTACTTATATCCCTTCCAACCTTGCCTACATCCTTTCCACTCTTACCTATATCTCCTCCAACTTTGCCTACATCCTTTCCACTCTTACCTATATCCCCCTCAAGCCTTACCTACATCCTTTCCACTCTTACCTATATCCTCCTAACCTTACCTACATCCTTTCCACTCTTACCAATATCCACTCCAGCCTTGCCTTCACCCTTTCCACTCTTACCTATATCCCACTAACCTTGCCTACATCCTTTCCACTCTTACCTATATCCCTTCCAACCTTGCCTACATCCTTTCCACTCTTACCTATATCCCTTCCAACCTTGCCTACATCCTTTCCACTCTTACCAATATCCCTTCCAACCTTGTCTACATCCTTTCCACTCTTACCTATATCCCACTAACCTTGGCTACATCCTTTCTAATCTTACTTATAACCCTTCCAACCTTGCCTACATCCTTTCCACTCTTACCTATATACCCTCCAACCTTGCCTACATCCTTTCAACTCTTACCTATATCACTTCCAACTTTGCCTACATCTTTTCCACTCTTACCTATATCCCCCTAACCTTACCAACATCCTTTTCACTCTTACCAATATCCACTCCAGCCTTGCCTACATCCTTTCCACTCTTACTTACATCTTTTTCACTCTTATCTATATCCCTTGCAACCTTGCCTACATCGTTTCCAATCTTACCTATATCCCTTCCAACCTTGCCTACATCCTTTCCACTCTTACCTATATTCCCCCTAACCTTGCCTACATCCTTTTCATTCTTACCAATATCCACCCCAGCCTTGCCTACATCCTTTTCACTCTTATCTATATCCCTTCCAACCATGCCTACATCCTTTCCACTCTTACCTACATCCCTTCCACTCTTACCTACATCCTTTCCACTCTTACCTACATCCTTTCCTCTTACCTACATCTCTCCCAATCTTGCCTACATCCATCCCAAACTAGCACTGTACGAATATTCCTTCTTTGGTCAGAAAAAAATGCACACTGGCCATGAATGATTTGCTGTTGACGAAGAAGCTCAATGCAAGCATGGTTAAGACATCAGCCTCCTGAGACCCCGATGATGCAGGTTGTGGGGAACTGGTGATATGGAGACATCCACGTGTGGTCTGTGGAAGGATACTGCAGCGCTTGTGGAGATAACCCTGTGCAATGAAAGTGACCTTTTTGCCAAAAACCAAAAACCTTTTGCAAAGAAGGTGAACTTTCACAAAGCTCAAACACAAACATGCAAAGTACAGTACTTAAGGTCACACTACTTATATGTCAGTATTGATATGTCTATGATATGATGCTAGGTCCATGTTTTCTTATAAGTGAATGGCACATGAGATATGAAATGGTTAGTAACACACCGGCCACCTGTCTTTCCGAGAAACATCTGGCACCCACCTTATGAAGCTGTTTCAACTGCAGAGCTGTACCTGCTGGAAAAATAAATGCTACCACCTCTAGGGACTAAACACAAACCAGTGTTTGGTAAGGCATGCACTAACCACTGTGCCTCAACTGAATGCTGATATCCAAGAAAATCTGAAATGATTCAATCCAACTTCAACTGAAAGATGCTGTTTGTTGTATTAACTAAATACATCAAGTGCGTGAATACCTTTTGATTTAAACAGCTTCCGCTCAGAATTGGGTGTCCCAGGTGTATCTGGTGTTTGAGTAGCTGAAGAAGATCCTGGCGGAGATGGTGTGACAATCCCTCCACTTCCTGTGAGATATGAATGATCTGCTAAAGATGGAGGCATATCTGCTGGAAGAACTGACAGCAGTTGCTCTAGACTCTTCTTGTTGCTGGTTCCTTCATCAAGGTCACCAGTCGTGTTTCTCAGGAAGCCAATCTGAGCAATAAAGGCAAATCTATATATAGCATATTGTCTACTAAAGAAAGCAACCAAGCCACACGCACAAAAATAGAAACACACAATACCTCATTCTTTTATTAGGTCAGGGTTCAGAACACTTATTAAAAAGCTAAGCACAGTGAAACAAAGAAAAGCCTTTATTTAGCTTGCAAATGCATCAGAGCACCTCAAAATATAAATAAATAATTAATGCTTGTGAATACACTAAAATCACCAAAAATAAAAGAATACACAAATGATCACTAAACAAAATTATACTGAAACATTTCTACCTTCTTGCATAAATTGACAATGACTATTTACACAGCAGTGATGTGAGTTAGCTGCAGTGGCACAGTGACTAGCATGCTTGTCTAAGGAGCCGGGGAGCCATGTGTTCAAAACACCTTTGATGTAAGGAGTGTTTGTTTGTAATGTTCTACCCAAACTAAAATGGGCACCAGAGAGTAAAGCTGATCAGCATGATAGGATGATCTCATCTATCATGGCATGAAACAGGGTCCTTTACTTGACTATAGATGTGAATTAGATGAATAAAGACTGAGAGATGAGAAATCTGCCGTGCTCATCCTCAGAATTGTAACTCAATACTCTTGTGTTCTTGTCGCACAGTCTATACAATACTGCTGTTCATACATGCACAATTAGCCACTACATGTAGGATAACCACAAGAAATATCAATTTCTATGAATGACCCGTGGCTGGCCATGGTTAACCAAAAAGTGGATGTCACAAGTTGTGTTGTTTCAATTTGTATTAATGTGATAGTAAATTCAGTAGTACTCTGCTGATTCCAACAATGACAGCCAACATAACATCTGTGACATACTGAAATATGAGCATCAGTTCCATGGTCTTATAGCGACTAATAATTGGGTATGTTCTACAGCTGGTTTTGGCACCTATCCTCGCTGTTAAAGAGTTCCAGCCAAACTGTACACTTGTACACATATATCTTGTAGTCTTCTCTGGTCAACAACAACCCAGTTCCACAACCACTCTAATCTCACATGTCATCCTCCCCCCCCCCCCACCCATGTCTTAAATATTTATCACATGGTATGGTATGGTATTTATCGTATGGTAGAATGCGGCTTATGCAACTCACTTCTGGTAAAATGTTCCAGCTTCGAAATGCAATTCTTGAACCTGTCATTTTGTGACAAGATTGACAGAATATTTGGAGCTCACGTTCCGTTGTGTTTTGGTGTTTTTTTTTCACTTACTAATTTATGTGTGCTGGTCCCCCTGGCGTAGGAGTTAAGGAAGTTGTTCGTAATCCCATATACTCTCGTACAAAACACAGCTGCCCAAGATTCGGCAGCGGATCGCGTCTCGTTGGTTACTTACGGAGGGTATGTGAGACAGTCGTTCAAAAAGCAAGGCAAACTAGTGAATTTAAAACTTGCCAAGACATCAACAACAGCTGAACAATGCTGATGTTAAATGCAATGTCCTGTTAAGGATATGCAGGGAGAAAAGAAAATGTATGTCTGCCGACCAAACATAATAAACTTCTGTACTCTTCTATTCAATTGAGCAATGTTATTAGAGTTTCGACCTGACCTGAGAGCACTGGCCTGTTGGTTTGAGGAACCAAGGGGCATACTGACCTAGGTACGTAAATGCCATGCACTCAGTCCCTCTATTACATTCTGCTTAGTTGAAGGGGAACTAGATGGAGCTCCACCAGCAGAGATTTCAGCTGAAGATTAGGGATTAGAAGTTGAACGGGAACTAGATGGAGCTCCACCAGCAGAGATTTCAGCTGAAGATTAGGGCCTAGACATTGAAAGGGAACTAGATGCAGATCCACCAGCAGAGATTTCAGCTGAAGATTAGGGCCTAGAAGTTGAAGGGGAACTAGATGCAGATCCACCAGCAGAGATTTCAGCTGAAGATTAGGGATTAGAAGTTGAACGCTCAAAATCTAAAGGATTAGGGAAAGATGGCGAAGCTAATTGCAGTGTGCTTTTTAAAGAAGAAATTCATATATTTGGCAGATGGAAGTCTTCTTTGTTTCTTTCTGAAATTGTCTGCAACAAACTATGTTTTCTAAGCTCCTACAAGAATTTCAGTAAAAGTTTGGATTCACCCATTTCGAACATGTAACCATTATCATTGCCCTGGTGATTGTTTTGTCGAGCTCCTCACAGACTAAAATACCAATGGAAAATGGGTGGGTAGGCAGGGAAGTAATGAGAGACAATGGAAGAGCTGGTAAGTGACATGAGTTAGGGTTATCATTCTCTGTAACATCAGGTCCTGTAACTAGTGAAGGGCAACAAAAAACTTATCCTATAAAAAGCATTGGTGCTGTGGTAATGTAGCGGTATGCACACCTGCCTACCAATCTGGTACTCATGTGTTTGAATCCCCATCGACACAGACTTTTACAAAATAACCCGGGCTCCCAGGTCAACCCTGCCTGAAATGTATCAGGAAATGTTTAGGGAAGTAAAAGCAGCCAGCGTGATATTCACTACATCACCCATTAACTGCTGACTGATGCATACAGATATGGGATTAGCACCATGTACCCAGTAGATCTCAAGGAGTGGAAGAGGGTTCTTTACTTTTACTTCCTCACTTGCAATCATACATTTACTCACCATTTCTCTCACATCCCTGGGTGTCAGGAGGACTGCTGATCTTGTAGCACCTGCGGAAGACTTCTGTCTGTCAAAGGCAATTTGTTCAGTGAACTCTTCCCATGGTCCTTCCAAGAATATGTCCAGGACTGAAGCCATGCACCCCTGGTTAGAAAGTCAGTGCATTATATGTCTGATTACATGTCCCTTGAAAGTTCACAAAACACATGTTTGGTTAAATGTTAGTTTATTCAATGTATGATTATATGTCCCTTAAAAACTCTCAAAATAAATACTTGGTTAAAAAGTCAATATATTCTATATTCGCTGGAAACTGCAGAAGTATAGTAGTTAGTGTGCTTGCCGGTAGAGAGTGTGGTCCACAAACCCCAGCAGAGACAGTGGTCCACAAACCCCTGCAGAAACAGTGGTCCACTAACCCCTGCAGAGACAGTGGTCCACAAACCCCTGCAGAGACAGTGGTCCACAAACCCCTGCAGAGACAGTGGTCCACAAACCCCTGCAGAGACAGTGGTCCACAAACCCCTGCAGAGACAGTGGTCCACAAACCCCTGCAGAGACAGTGGTCCACAAACCCCTGCAGAGACAGTGGTCCACAAACCCCAGCTGAGACAGTGGTCCACAAACCCTAGCAGAGACAGTGGTCCACTAACCCCACCTGAGACAATGGTCCACAAACCCCAGCAGAGACAGTGGTCCACAAACCCCAGCAGAGACAGTGGTCCACAAACCCCTGCAGAGACAGTGGTCCACAAACCCTAGCAGAGACAGTGGTCCACAAACCCCACCTGAGACAATGGTCCACAAACCCCAGCAGAGACAGTGGTCCACAAACCCCAGCAGAGACAGTGGTCCACAAACCCCAGCAGAGACAGTGGTCCACAAACCCCTGCAGAGACAGTGGTCCACAAACCCCTGCAGAGACAGTGGTCCACAAACCCCAGCTGAGACAGTGGTCCACAAACCCCAGCAGAGACAGTGGTCCACTAACCCCACCTGAGACAATGGTCCACAAACCCCAGCTGAGACAGTGGTCCACAAACCCTAGCAGAGACAGTGGTCCACTAACCCCACCTGAGACAATGGTCCACAAACCCCAGCAGAGACAGTGGTCCACTAACCCCACCTGAGACAATGGTCCACAAACCCCAGCTGAGACAGTGGTCCACAAACCCTAGCAGAGACAGTGGTCCACTAACCCCAGCAGAGACAGTGGTCTACAAACCCCAGCAGAGATAGTGGTGAGGGATTCCTTGCAGGCTCAGGACTCGAATATACTTATGGTGACTTGTATTATATCGTCGCATAGTTAGTTTATAAAATGGTAGTGTTTAATGATGTTGTTTACATAAGATGTGCATGTGCAAATGTAGATTATGTATCAAAAATGAGAAATATGTTTTTCAATATGTTGCTGTTCTGTTATCTTGTGCAGTGTTTTTCGTAAGATGTTTAGCGCAGTGATGTGTTACATAGTAGTTAATTAATCGAGATGCAGCGGTCAGTTGGCGAGCGATCTGCAGGATGACTTGGTATGGCTACGGACAGAAGCAATCACAATAGAAATATAGGATCCATTGTATCTATTACATGCATTGGGAACGCACAAAACAGTACATATCACAAGTCAGGAGAGGAGCGGCTGGCCGAGTGGCTAGAATGCTGGATTCTCCTCCGTGAGACCCAGGTTCGAATCCACGGTAAGGTGTGGAGTTTTTTCTGTCGGGGGCAAAAAGAATACTCTAACCTGTACAGTTTGCAGTGACTGCACTAGCCAGGCAGCCTTAATTCCTCAGGAATTGCTGAGGATGGGGACGGAGCGTTTATGGGAATGTCCCAAATGCTGTGATGTCGGTTCCTAAATCAATCAATAAATCAATTCCTCAGGCTCAAGACCCCTCTTCGATACACTGCAAGGTACTATATTGGTGTGTGCTGATGCCAAGGTAGAGGGTTAAACCCCATCACCGGTCAGTTGGGACTAAAATATTGATTTCTCATCCTTGACTTGAGGATGTAAATTTCAATTACCTCAGAGGTCAGAGTAGGTTTGTCTGATAGCGAGGGATACACTGGTAATAGGGAAAGCTAATCCCTACGCAAAAGTCGTCATGGTATTGATTGATTGATTTAGGAACCGACATCACAGCATTCGGGGCATTCCCATAAGCGTTCCGTCCCCATCCTCAGAAGCCAGCGAAGAGTTCCAACCCCAATAGTACCAGTCGCAATCTGATTATATGTGCGTCTCGCCTTTCCTCTAAGCGTCGAGCATCGGCCAGATCCCCTTGTCACCCCTCGCTGTCGCATTCTTGCCAGACCAAGGTGATCCATTTGCTCCTCCGAGGTGTACACGTGCTCCCACAAGGCCGCAACCACGTCTGTCTTATCATGCATCAATACTCCACCAAGTTTTGCAGAGCCAACCAATCTGTCTGCCTGTTCATTCCCCAGCACACCAGCATGCCCAGGAGAAAAGATCCAGACTATGCTAGCCACCCGTGACTTCCGAAGCGAAGCAAGCCACTCTGCACGAAGCTTGCCAGTCCTCACCCTACTCAGCATGCTTTCCGAGTCAGTTACAATCACGATGTGTGTGTATCATATTCTTTATCCAGCGGAAAGCTGCACTGACTGCCTCCACCTCCATTCTTAAGCTAGATGTTGTGGTATCATATGCCAGGCTCTCCTCCACCAAACGTCGACCATTAGCCTTTGCCAAGAACACTCAGACACTTCTACTACCTCTCAACACCGACCCATCTGTGTAGATAATCACATCACCCGGGCGATCATTATCTTGAATTAGTTGCTAGATTTCCACTTCCGTGGCCCCTGCTGGGCACTCCCTGCACTCCTGGCTCAATGTGATTATAACTCTGCACAAGTCTAACTACTCCGCTGGCACTCTGACCCACTCCTATCCTCACCTAATGTTCTCCAAGATGGACACCTGTCTGATCGTATCCTCCACCTGGGCCATCCACGATTTTCCTCTTATCAGTCGCTGGCCCTTAACTGCGTCCAGCGCCTCATGCAACAGGTGATCTGTGTCAGCAGCTACTCTGAGGTATGCCTTCGCCTGCATCACCTTGAGCCTACCAGCAACAGTCGGCAAAACCAAGGATGTACTGCATACACACCACTGGGGTGTCTCTGGTGCATCCCAGAATGACCTGCATAGCCTCGTTCTGTATGCGCTCCAATCTCACCAGCTGACTCTTTGAGACAGTGAGCAGTCCTAGTCCATAATCAATCACTGAAAGGATCAAGTGCTGGTATAGTCTGAAAAGCATTCTCTGCTCTATGTCCATTGCAGCCATAGTTTTAAGAGCATTGATTCTCATTTGAGATCTTGTCACAACCGTCTCCACATGATCCTTGAAGGACAGGCTCCTGTCAAATGTGATTCCCAGATACTTCAGTTTGTTCTCTCTGTTGATGCTTCCACCATCTATCGTGAGGCTTGGAACATCAGCTCTCACAATCCTGTTGTCCAGAGAGCACCACAAAACAGCTGCCTTTTCCGGGTGGATGACAGCACCCATTTCAGTGCACCAGTCAATCACTTTGTCTACTGTCGCCTGTAGCTCCTGGGCTGTTTTCTCCCTATCTCTCCCCTGCCTATATGCAAGAATATCATCTGCAAATGTTAGTATTCTTCCAACCCCTGGTGCTTCTAGGTTTGCAAGTTTGCTCATATACACGTTAAAGAGCAATGGTGAGATTGCGGATCCCTGTGGCAGTCCCGGGGTTAAAATATGTGGCTCTGAGGTCCATGCACACAGACGGAGAGCAATCCGACGAGAATGTAGGATGGCCGCTATCCAGTTCCACCAACCAGGGATTGACCCCCTTCTCCATCAGTGCGGTCATCAAAATATCATATCAAACTCTATTGTACGCATCCTCAAGATCAAGTGCTGCCGCCATCGTTTCCTGTCTACTCTGGAACCCCTCATAAACGTCAACGGCAAAAGTGGCTGCATTTGACCAGGTATCTTTTCCTGGCCTGTAGCTCCCCAGGCCTCTTGGAAGAAGCTTCCCCCTTTCCAAAAAATCTTGCAGCTTAACAGCGACTATCTTCTCTAAAACCTTCCCAAATGTATTTTGAAGGGTGATGATCCTAAAGCCGATAAGCTTTGAATGATCCTTGAACGGTTCTGGGAGAGGGATGAGATAACTGTACCCAATCCTGCGGTAATGATGCTGTCCTAATGCTCTGGTTAAAGCAGTCGGTCATCTCCTTCAGGTCTACATCGCTCAAAGCCTTCATGTGGCCATACCTGACAACATCAGGCCCTGTATCTTTTGCCTTTTTCAAAATATCATCATGGTATTAAGTTACGAAGCTACCAGATCCATTATTCTCCATCGTTCTTTGCCATAGAATTCTATGCTTCTCATTTTAACAGGCTGCATTAATCCCAGAGACATGCAGTCACATATGGACTGAAACCAGGATACTGTGCTGGAAGTTAGTGAACTATCCATGATGCCACAGATCCTCATATATATATAACCATCTCTACTTCTACAAATAACAACACACAGACTGGAAAATGTGCAGTGAAATATTTGTGAGATGCCACTAACTGGGATGTATAATGCAGAGAAGGCTATGACATACTTAAGTGAACAAACACTTACCTTTTCAAAACGACTATACAGATCTCTGACTTTTGGATCAATCTCTTCAAACTGTGAGATAGCCAAAACTTGAATAATTTGAGCCATCTGGAAATAATTGAGAGATGAATATCGTATTTCTTAATTATAAAATTTTGAAAAATGTGAAAGCTTCTCTATCTCCTCTTCTTTAAACCTCAGAGTACATCCTTTCCCAATGATATCATTCTAAACTGATAATAATGACTTCAGACGCACCATACCCCAAAAGCAATCATATGGACCAGGCCCTCTTATTACCTTCCGGTAGAGCATTCTGAAAACAGAAGCTAGTTTGGCTAATGAGGAGAGCATCAATCATGATCTTCACTGTGATGAAGTCCACTCAACACTACAAACTATGCATGTTGCAAGATTGCACAAATATTTCCACAAAGGCAGCAGATGCTCAGCAGTTTGTCCACCAAGATGAAATGGGGTCATCACCAGGTCCTGTTCCATCAGTCTGTATAGGAATGAGCAACTTAACGTGAGGGAGCCACAGTAGCGCAGTGACTAGCTTGCTTGCCTGCCAGCATGGTGGTCATATGTTCAAATCCCTTTTAAAGCAGAGATTTGTTCAGTAGCCTGGGCACCAAGAGATCGACCCAGACAATCAGTGTACAAATATGGGGCCTGGGCGCCAAGAGATCGACCCAGACAATCAGTGTACAAATATGGGGCCTGGGCACCAAGAGATCGACCCAGACAATCAGTGTACAAATATGGGGCCTGGGCACCAAGAGATTGACCCAGACAATCAGTGTACAAATATGGGGCCTGGGCACCAAGAGATCGACCCAGACAATCAGTGTACAAATATGGGGCCTGGGCACCAAGAGATTGACCCAGACAATCAGTGTACAAATATGGGGCCTGGGCACCAAGAGATCGACCCAGACAATCAGTGTACAAATATGGGGCCTGGGCACCAAGAGATCGACCCAGACAATCAGTGTACAATATATGGGGCCATCACCATATACCCCGCATGCCTGTTGATATAAAACTGGGTCTTAGGGAGATAGAGACAGATAGCGACAGACAGAAAGACACTGAGACACAATCATAAATAGTTCTAAAATATAGTCAAGAAGAATGTTAAAACTGACCAAACAACTGAAGAAAAATGTAAGACTATAGTCAGCTAATGTATGGTAAAGAATGTAATGGCAACGGGCAACATCATGCTTTAAGCTGCACATAAGAAACATAAAATATGAACTGATGTTACCTGCATGAGGTTATGGCGAGCTATGTGGCTAATTGGAACATCTGATGTTATTCCATGAGGTTCTGGATCACAGATGGCTGGGCATATAAACAACGCAAAAACTAGATCAGCACAGCACACTCTGATTTCCTGCATACTGACTTTCCCCCGCTCTGTTAAAACTCTGTAGACCTGTAGGTCAAATGTTTCAAAGTTAATTAAAGGCGGCATTGCATCAGATTTTTGTTGTTGCTGGCTTTGAATTCAAGTCTAGTCCATACATGTGCTACTACTTTAGTGCACTGGACTGATTTGTGTGCATGTGGATTAGCTTTCCCTATTACCAGTGTCCCTTGCCATCAGGCAAACCCACTGCGACTTCTGAGGTACTTGTAATTTACATATCCAAGTCAAGGACGAGATGGCAACACTTTAGTCCAATTGACCGGTGTAGAGGGTTGAACCCACTACCTCAGTATCAGCACACAGGAAGTGTAAGAGTGCGCTCTTATCTATTTGGCCATGCTGAATTTCATTGTATCAGATGAAGAACATTCTGGGTAGCATTCTCCTGTCAAAGGAGGTCAAGAATGTTTAGAAAGTTATATACAGCCCATACTACTGAATATCTGTGAATTATAGACACTGAATAAAGGGCACCAAACACATGTTTACATTAGAGAGAAATTATATATGCATGTAGATGAGTTGTGAAGCACTGAATGCTTGCCAGGTCCACCATCACAACTTGTCATCATTATCAAGTGTCATACCAACAGGTATGGTCTATCATGCTTCTCCATATCTTGCGATCTACTCCATGTTTCCATTCATGCACTGACATCCTTCCATGCCATGACAGGCCCATGTTTTCACTTTTTACAACCACTGATCTATTATTGTCTGTGGTTCTTTCTGACTTGTTGCTATCAAGAAGATATCATCAACACAACATACAATATTTATATAATGACCACCAACTGTGACCACTGGAATATTTTCTATAGATCTCAAGATCTCATTATTTCTGACTGTGGTATAAGAGCAAAGAAGAAAGGACACATCCTTATCTGATACCCCTCTTTAGGCAATAAAATGTTCATAAATGATTCTGGATCCTTATGGCTGCTAATATATGTTATTTATTAATCACAGATATTTGCTACCAATGTTTAACTGTTCTAGTAGCTTGATTATCTCATATTTCACACTGTCAAATACTTTTGTGTAGTCTATGAATCATATGTACAGATCTGTTTTTACTTCTACAGCTCTTTCTAATAGAGTTCTGAGAAAATATATATGGCATTGTATGTGCTCTTTCACTCTACAAATGCACACTGTTCATCACAAATGTCTAGTTTAATCTTGTTTCTTACTCTTCTCATAATTATTTTCAGTAAGTTTGGTCATACGACTCAAATTAGCCTCTTTGCATTAATTTATTATTTCTTTAAGGGCTGGCGCTATTGCGAAGGGGTTACGAACACAATTCACAATCACGCTTTTCGAAACACAGCTGCGGACGATTTGGAAGCAGGCATCCTTGCGCTGGTTTTAATACAATGGTACGAGTTCCAGTCATTCAGAAAGCAATGGCAAACTTGCCAGGAAATCACAAACAGATAAATAATGCTGGGGTTGATTATGAAGTCCTGTAAAGGATAAGCAGCTAACGTTTTAGGAGATCACTGGGAGACTGAGCTGATAATGTCATCAGCGTGATTTAAATGAGGGTTCCATGTGTGTGCTGGTTATTCACTAAGTGAGGACAAGACTAGATACCTACTCCTCCGTGCATTCAGGCCTTTAAATGTGATGGTCCTAACACACCACACTCGTACAAAACCTGTGTATGTTTTTTTAATCTCCAGGGTCTTTCCAAATCCTTAACTTTCGAAAATGGTGTTTGCAGCAGGTGTTACCTATTATCATGGATATTCATGTGCAACAAAGGGGGTTGTCTTGTACAAACTTCAAACTAACTAAATAAACTGTTACAAACAGGAAAAAATATTATAACAACTGTAACAAACAGCAAAATAAATTATTACAACTGCAACAATCAACAACAAAATAAATTATTACAACTGCAACAATCAACAACAAAATAAATTATTACAACTGCAACAAACAACAAAATAAATTACTACAACTATAACAACCAACAAAATAAATTATTGCAACTGTAACAAACCCGCAAAATGACATCTGAAATAAAAACATACCTGGGAGACCAGCCATCCAAGGCTTGCAGGAAAGCAATGCATACTTGCTTTGATACTGTTGATGAACTTGATTGCCAGCAAGACCAACTTATCCACAATGTACATGCGGTACTGGGCTTGCTTCACATTGTACTCCTCGGTGCCAGGTTCCCCAAATCTCCGCAGCTTTTCTGCAGGTGGGAACCTAACAAGAGCCTTGTCTGGGTCAATGTCAAAAAACCACTCGTCCTCCATGAGAAGCCTCATGATTGGTTCATATAGGGCTGCTGTGAGGAACAGCCGGGCTGAGAAGAGAGTCTCACACAAATGCTTATATACGAGGGAGAATGATAAATTCTGCCGACGAATTAGTCTGCGAGGATTTTCACTGTCTGCCAGCTGACAGACTAACAGAGTTTTCAGCAACTGTAGCACAACTTTTTCATCTTCTTGGAATATACAGTTCCCATATATGGAGGTCACAATAAGGCCAATCATGCGCTGCACATTCAACCCACCATTTTTTTCTGCCACATATATTATGTTGGCCAAAAGATGTGGGTTTTCACACAGAAATCGGAGAAGATCGCCGTATTTTGAGTCATGATAGCTAAAAACTTTGTAAGAGTCTACAAAATGTGATTCCTCCAGCTGGTTGTTGGTGCTATAAACCTGAAGACAGTGGAAAAAATAAAGTCACTTTCCAACAATAATGAAACAATATCATTTGTTAAACTGTAATTTTACATTAACTTAAAGTTTTCAAATTCGGGTAGCCGTGAGATAAGTACCACACATTTTTTTTTCATTCTGCTGATTATGCCTGAATGTGGTTTATGTGGTGTATTTTCTCGGTACAGTTTACTGATGAAGGCTTGCCGCAGCAATGTCCTCTTTTTTCCATGACTGTATTTTATAAAACTGCTCTGCAATTATTGTTTTTTTTTATATTGTTTACATTTCCACAGCTTTAACAATTTTACTCCATTTCATTTATCTTGAAAGTGATGGAGGACAGTTTCTGGAAGAAAATACATGGGTCCCCCAGCACAAAGGACACCGTCGACACCTGAGGCATGAGAAATGGCCAGAGATCGAGGAACCTTTTGATGGGCCGTGATGAGAGCGACATTCTGCCAAGGACATGCTAACTGAGGGTGACAAATCTTACATTAATGTGATGCCTTTGTTAAGGAATAAATAAAGACCTCTGTCAGAATCTGGCATCCATACCCATGTTCACCTCTCTCAGAAGATGGTGAAGAGCATCTTTACTTAAAAGTACCAACAATCAGTTGATAACATATGCATCTGTATTACCAAGAACCATTTTACCAAATAGTAAAACTTTAAATTTTCTGGGCTGGCAATTGTTACTTACAATGATTGTCTAAAATTATTCTCTATGGTACAGTGAAGAGCTAGAGAACAGAAATAAAGGACTGACGACTGACATCACTAACAAATGGACCGGAGAAAGCATTCTTATGCTTACATGCAATGAAAGGGAGCAGCAGAAGAATTTTAATACAAATGCATCAATTTGTGGCACCCTGATAACCCAAAGATGGGGTTTCAGGACAGAAGAATAATATCACCATTTCCAACAATGTCTTCAAAACTCAAATTTAGTTAAAACAGACAAATGCTGTACAAAGGCAAACACATATAACAGTACAGGTTTTTTAAATTGTATAACTTTCAATTTTCAAAGTCTTTGCTGTAAGCTCATTGTGTTTACAGTTGCATATCCTGTGTCTATAGCAGCATACCCTGTGTCTATAGCAGCATATCCTGTGTCTATAGCAGCATATCCTGTGTCTATAGCAGCATATCCTGTGTCTATAGCAGCATATCCTGTGTATAGCAGCATATCCTGTGTCTATAGCAGCATATCCTGTGTCTATAGCAGCATATCCTGTGTCTATAGCAGCATATCCTGTGTCTATAGCAGCATATCCTGTGTCTATAGCAGCATATCCTGTGTCTATAGCAGCATATCCTGTGTCTATAGCAGCATATCCTGTGTCTATAGCAGCATATCCTGTGTCTATAGCAGCATACCCTGTGTCTATAGCAGCATACCCTGTGTCTATAGCAGCATACCCTGTGTCTATAGCAGCATACCCTGTGTCTATAGCAGCATACCCTGTGTCTATAGCAGCATACCCTGTGTCTATAGCAGCATACCCTGTGTCTATAGCAGCATATCCTGTGTCTATAGCAGCATACCCTGTGTCTATAGCAGCATACCCTGTGTCTATAGCAGCATACCCTGTGTCTATAGCAGCATATCCTGTGTCTATAGCAGCATATCCTGTGTCTATAGCAGCATATCCTGTGTCTATAGCAGCATATCCTGTGTCTATAGCAGCATATCCTGTGTCTATAGCAGCATATCCTGTGTCTATAGCAGCATACCCTGTGTCTATAGCAGCATACCCTGTGTCTATAGCAGCATACCCTGTGTCTATAGCAGCATACCCTGTGTCTATAGCAGCATACCCTGTGTCTATAGCAGCATACCCTGTGTCTATAGCAGCATATCCTGTGTCTATAGCAGCATATCCTGTGTCTATAGCAGCATACCCTGTGTCTATAGCAGCATATCCTGTGTCTATAGCAGCATACCCTATGTATAGCAGCATATCCTGTGTCTATAGCAGCATACCCTGTGTATAGCAGCATACCCTGTGTCTATAGCAGCATATCCTGTGTCTATAGCAGCATACCCTATGTATAGCAGCATATCCTGTGTCTATAGCAGCATATCCTGTGTCTATAGCAGCATATCCTGTGTATAGCAGCATACCCTGTGTCTATAGCAGCATATCCTGTGTCTATAGCAGCATATTCTGTGTCTATAGCAGCATACCCTATGTATAGCAGCATACCCTGTGTCTATAGCAGCATATCCTGTGTATATAGCAGCATATCCTGTGTCTATAGCAGCATACCCTATGTATAGCAGCATATCCTGTGTCTATAGCAGCATATCCTGTGTCTATAGCAGCATATCCTGTGTCTATAGCAGCATATCCTGTGTCTATAGCAGCATACCCTGTGTCTATAGCAGCATACCCTGTGTATAGCAGCATACCCTGTGTCTATAGCAGCATATCCTGTGTCTATAGCAGCATATCCTGTGTCTATAGCAGCATACCCTATGTATAGCAGCATACCCTATGTATAGCAGCATATCCTGTGTCTATAGCAGCATATCCTGTGTCTATAGCAGCATATCCTGTGTCTATAGCAGCATACCCTGTGTATAGCAGCATACCCTGTGTCTATAGCAGCATATCCTGTGTCTATAGCAGCATATCCTGTGTCTATAGCAGCATACCCTATGTCTATAGCAGCATACCCTGTGTCTATAGCAGCATATCCTGTGTCTATAGCAGCATATCCTGTGTCTATAGCAGCATATCCTGTGTCTATAGCAGCATATCCGTGTCTGTAGCAGCATATCATGTGTCTATAGCAGCATATCCTGTGTCTATAGCAGCATACCCTGTGTATAGCAGCATATCCTGTATATAGCAGCATATCCTGTGTCTATAGCAGCATATCCTGTGTCTATAGCAGCATATCCTGTGTCTATAGCAGCATATCCTGTGTCTATAGCAGCATATCCTGTGTCTATAGCAGCATACCCTGTGTATAGCAGCATATCCTGTGTCTATAGCAGCATATCCTGTCTATAGCAGCATATCCTGTGTCTATAGCAGCATACCCTGTGTCTATAGCAGCATACCCTATGTATAGCAGCATATCCTATGTATAGCAGCATATCATGTCTATAGAAGTATATCCTGTGTCTATAGCAGCATACCCTATGTCTATAGCAGCATATCTTGCGTCTGAAGTTTATATCCTGTATCTATAGTTAAACATTATGTGTTTATAGCAGCATCTAGTGTCTATAGTTGTATATCCTGCTTCTAAAGAAACATATCCTGTGTCTATAATATATCCTGTGTCTATAGTTGTATGTCCTCACTTACATATCCAGAATACATTAATTGACAAACAAGGGCTGTGCAAAGACAAGATTGCTCACACCATATGGAATATATTTGATGAAGAAGACAAATTACACCATCTTAATCTTTCAGAGGCAGTTCTGTTCTAAAAAACTTCTTTCATGTTTATGTTCTACTTGAGTCTACAAAGCCTACATTGTTTTGTCTTTTTTTTCTTGACAAAATTTGCTTTTGGGGGAATAATTACGTGCTTCCATTATCTTAGAATTTCAAGGATGTCCACGCACCTGAAGTAATTACTAATGTGTTTCCTCCACTCATTAGTGTTACCAGCACTATCTAAAAGTAAATAACCAATACATCTCATGGTACAGAAAGAGATCATTTGCTGCTGTTCAAACTACTCCACCTTTACCCCTCTTAATCCTAATTTGCCCCATACAGGCAGATTTAATTTTAAAATTATGAGATATGGAACAAACATCTAGAACCTACTATCGACCCACATTTGACCTACAGGAAAATACTCAGATAGATAAAGCCAATATTAAAACATTTTATTACAAAAGTTGTTCACACCTTTATCACTTTCATTAATCCCTTATTTGCTTATGTTTCTGATAAACATTCACCGAAAAAATTTTAAGACACAAATAAATAACCTACTGGTACCTCTACATTTTCTCCGGCATTTGTGCCTTGATCGATGAAGTACTGAAGGTTCTGCTTCTGTTGGCGGGCTATCCAGGCAGTGTGAAATAACTTCTCCGACAAGATGGTCACATTGTGGTATAGTCTCTGCAACTGTTCACGTTCAGTCGTCACAAACAAATGTTCCTGCTGCAAGTGCCGACTCAGCTCCAGTAGATCGGAGGTCAAACTCATCGTGACCTCTCGATGCTAACTACAAAACAAACAAAAAACTTTCATTTTAGTTGGTAGTGTTGATTTAAAGTGTTCAAGCATAAATATTTCACAAATCCTAGCTTTAACTCTCAGTCAGCAGAAACCCACTGGGAGGAAATCATCACTATGAAAATGTCATAAGTGCATGATTTTCAAAGAGGCTAAATACAGTGGAAGTGGCCAGATTTCTTCAGTATGATCTGACCAAATATAAAAAGTAAGAGAAAACATTACATGATGTAAGGGTCATACAAGAAGGATCTCATCATGACTAAAATAGTTCAGGTACCATCATTTTCAGTTAAACAAACATTTTACCTTAAGTTCTTCATTTAATGCCCATTTTTGTCACTTCTAATTCTGTTTATATTTACATTCATATATGTGTTCTGTTTATATTTACATTCATATGTGTTCTGTTTATATTCACACCCACACATATGCACACATGAGAGCATGTGCATCCGTACGTGTGTGTGTGTGTTTTCTATTCATATTTACATTCATATATGCGTTCTGTTTATATTTACATTCATATATGTGTTCTGTTTACATTTACATTCATATATGTGTTCTATTTATATTTACATTCATATATGTGTTCTATTTATATTTACATTCATATATGTGTTCTGTTTATATTTACATTCATATATCTGTTCTGTTTATATTTACATTCACATATGTGTTCTGTTTATATTTAAATTCATATATTTGTTCTGTTTATATTCACACCCACACATATGCACACGTGCGCACGCGTCCGTGCGTGTGTGTTTTCTGTTTATATTTACATTCATATATGCGTTCTGTTTATATTTACATTCATATATGCGATGTTTACATTTACAATCATATATGTGTTCTGTTTATATTTACATTACTATATGTGTTCTGTATATTTACATTACTATATGCGTTCTGTTTAAATTTACATTCACATATGCCTTCTGTTTATATCCTTTCATTCACCTCAACCTGCTGCAGTTCCTTCTATTGATAGCTTGTCTGCAGCTGACACTGGCATCTAACTTGTGACATTTGACTAAAGTTGATATTCCTCATATTATTACTTGTTGACAAGCTGTTCAAACTGTCCACATACATCTCTGTCTTCCTGTGCTTCTCTTGCTTAGTATTTCTCTCAAATAAGTAGCAATTAATGTGCATTTACCAACTATTTAGTTTGCTTTATTTCTACACCACTAATTCACTGTCTTAGTACTCTTTCTGTTCAGTCATAACATCAATTCAGGCCACCATAAACATGCAGGAGATTTGGCAGCAGTCGCTTTACATTAATTTTGACATGGTATGAGCATCAACCATTCAACTAGGACTGAACATAACATTGTTTAGAAAATCACAAATAGCCAATGAATGGTGGTATGGATTGTGACGCACTATAAAGGAAATGCAACTAACTTTTACACTATAACCAAAACTTGGAATCTCAACTTACCATGCAATAGCCCACATGTGGATTTACATTCTCGACATTCTTTAACCCAAACTAAAGTCAACACAAACACTGTTTATTTTGTCAGTAACCATTCGCATTTCTTGATTTCACAGAAATAAATTAATGCATAAAGAGAAGCTCAGTGGTCAATTTGCCTTATCTAATCTAGAGCTTAATCTGTGTTTGTGAAAAGTGTCCTCAGTTTCAGCCAAGTGGTTCTTGTGACACTGATAACATTTCTGCTGGTAAAATACACTGCACAGGCCAACCAGCACTTGTTACACCCCCCCCCCCCTTCCAAAGCAAGGCAGAATTCAAATTGCAATTGGGTAAAATGTGCTACTAAATATATTGGCATCCTCGATTGTTCACAGATACACAAGAACAGTCTCAAATATTTCCCTCAGATACCTGGTATATAACTGACATTAGTTAGTTATAATGATAATTCTATTTAATGAAGTTGATGCTGCTTTTAATATTTGTTGCTCAGTTGTTATGAAACTCCAAATACAACCTCCTTTTCCTCAAAACCCACAATCTCCATTATCTCAAACTTCTCAAAAACCATGTCTCCACTATCTCCAATGTCTGAACAATTTCATTACTAAGTGTTCAAAGTTTGCATCTTCAAAATGCTAAATATAGTTAAAATTAAACAAATATAGTTGAGGATGTTAAAAGTCCCATAACAGTTGGAAATCACAAAATGAGTAGCCCTTACGGCAACAGCGAAGGTAAAATCGTTAGAAAAAAGAGAAACCTAACCATTAATAGATAGAGTTAGCTATCTCGGATAGATCTGTCTAGAGCAGTGGTTCTCAACCTTTTTTGGCCCATGCACCCCTTCGCCATATGTTCAGAATGTCATCCCCCCCCCTTTACACAGTATAAGTAAAAATGGAAGCTAAATTTAATAACGCATACTAGGGCAAGTCTAGACGTCTACATAAAACGTGATTTGCGGGTCTACTTACACTATAAAATGAATTTCAGAAGTACAGAACTGTAAAGTATGGAGGAAAACACAATATCAAGTAATGGGTTTTTGTATTAACGCGATCTTGAAATAATCTTAATTCCCCCCTGCAAACTCTAAACTGGGAGGGGGTGGGGGTGTTGTGTGTGTGTGTTTGAGAACCACTGGTCTAGAGGAAGCTATCTTTAAACAAAATGCATGATGTTGGACATGCTGATCTTTGATGTCAGTTATTAGTATAAAAGAAAATGAAATTAGTAATGATTCACTTTGATGTAGGCATATTATTATTACAAAAGTAAAGAACCCCTTTTGCAAAATGTTGATATGGCCATATGGTTTCCAATTCCATTTTTTAGAAAAAAGATGTTCAGGCCACATTCAACAGTTGAACATTCGAGTGATTATATTTGGGGCCCTTATGGTGTTTCTGTTTCTGCTTGTGGAAATGAGGCTGCTTATTTTGTTTCCTGGAAGCGTGTCTTGGTGTGGATTAACTCTACTCTGTGTTGCTGTTTCTCATGTCTGGTCAGAGATGCACTTGTAAGGCCTGCTGTTGGTTGGTTCCCACCCCATTTCATTGTGTTCTTTCAGTAAGTGGTTTACCACTTGTTGTCCCACTTGAGACTCTATCTATTTCTCCTGTGTCTTGGTCTATTGTTGTATCTGAATGGTCTATCAATTCTTTCAAATCTTGTGTCTTGGTATCTCGATTTTGGTGGAGTGTAGTCTCTTCTCTTGGTCGCTTTCATGTTCACTTTCTGTTTCTTTTTCCTCTTCTGTCTGAGACTTGATGTTGTCTGTTTGTGATGTTTCATTCTTTGTCTGTTTATTGAGCCATTCTATCTGCACGCTTTCTTTTTTGATTTTTGTCAGTGTCTCATAAATCTCAGCCTTGATTGCAGCCATTCAAGCCACATCCTGCTGAACAAGTTTCAATTCGTCCAGGATGCACTTAACGGCAGTTTGTGTTTCTTGTGCCTGGTCACGTCTCTCCTCCATGTTAGTTACTTTTTACTTCAGGTCCTTCAGTTGACCCTTCAATTGTGCCGTGTCTGTTTTTGTTAGACGGGTAGTCCCACGGACTGCCCTTCTGGCCTCTATAAGGTAGATTCGATTTCACGGCTAGCTTCGTCACTTCCTTGCTGTCTTGGCTGCGGGGCAGCCGAGGTATCTAGCACCATGATTGCTGAGGCAGTTGGCGCACTTTCTGTTAGTGTCGGGTGTCATGGTCTTAAATTATACTGACATTTGGCTCGTTCTCCAAAACAGGGGCGAAACAATCACACACATTCAATGATTGCACTCTCACACACGGCAACGTGAAGTAAACCTTTTATTCATGTAAACTATTTACATCAAGTACAATCGTGAATAGTTGCGCTCCTAACTCTGCGCAACTCGTACATTATCACAACATGAAGTATATACATTACACATCTTATATTAATACAACATGGCTCTCTCACTGTCTCAGCTCAAACACATCCCACTCTACTAGTCAGCCATGCTATCTCACTAACAATCAGAGAATACAAGCATAACCCTCTCTGTCCATCTGTCTTGCTGTCCTCAACCCGTCTGCCGGACACAGGTATTCTTGGTCAGACTTTTCCTTCTCACAACTCGTGTGTCCCGTGTATCACGATGACCACTGGGCTTCAATTGCGTCGTAGCTAGCCTGTACTCAGTGACACCTTGCTGCCTGTTGTGTTTACTGTCGTTAAGTTGTCCTTCACCTACAGGCTATGGAGATCCTGACATCGGGCTTCCAGAAGCCCATGACAATCTTGGTGTGAGGGAACTGGTTGTATGGGTGTGGTCCAGAGCAATATTTGTAGACTTCCACCTCACTTTTACAGTTGGCACGGGTGTGCCAAAACTTATGGCACCTGGAACACTGCAGCACTCTTGGAATGTAATGCTCCAGGGCTTGCTGTCCAACACCTGTCTGCTTCAGCAGGATTTTTCCGGCAAAGCCCTCAGTTGTATTGTCCTGTGTAGGGGTCTTGGAGAGCTGCTTGGCTACTTCTCATAAGTGTTGTTGTGACTGTCTTATTCCGCTGCTGTTGGCTTTGGCTGTAGGTTCTGGTGTCTGATTGTTGCAGTCGGGAACTGCTTCAGCTGGTGTAGATGTTGTTGGACTGCTGTGTGTGGCCACAGGATCAACAGTTCTACTGGGCTTCCTCACCTCTGATTCTTCTTCCTCTGGCTACATAGATTGTGTGTCTCTTCACTGTGGTTTTAGTGTCAGCCATCCTCTGCACTGTTCCTGGCTACATAGATTGTGTGTCTCTTCACTGTGGTTTTAGTGTCAGCCATCCTCTGCACTGTTCCTGGCTACATAGATTGTGTGTCTCTTCACTGTGGTTTTAGTGTCAGCCATCCTCTGCACTGTTCCTGGCTACATAGATTGGGTGTCTCTTCACTGTGGTTTTAGTGTCAGCCATCCTCTGCACTGTTCCTGGCTACATAGATTGTGTGTCTCTTCACTGTGGTTTTAGTGTCAGCCATCCTCTGCACTGTTCCTGGCTACATAGATTGTGTGTCTCTTCACTGTGGTTTTAGTGTGAGCCATCCTCTGCACTGTTCCTGGCTACATAGATTGTGTGTCTCTTCACTGTGGTTTTAGTGTCAGCCATCCTCTGCACTGTTCCTGGCTACATAGATTGTGTGTCTCTTCACTGTGGTTTTAGTGTCAGCCATCCTCTGCACTGTTCCTGGCTACATAGATTGTGTGTCTCTTCACTGTGGTTTTAGTGTGAGCCATCCTCTGCAATGTTCCTGGCTACATAGATTGTGTGTCTCTTCACTGTGGTTTTAGTGTGAGCCATCCTCTGCAATGTTCCTGGCTACATAGATTGTGTGTCTCTTCACTGTGGTTTTAGTGTCAGCCATCCTCTGCACTGTTCCTGGCTACATAGATTGTGTGTCTCTTCACTGTGGTTTTAGTGTCAGCCATCCTCTGCACTGTTCCTGGCTACATAGATTGTGTGTCTCTTCACTGTGGTTTTAGTGTCAGCCATCCTCTGCAATGTTCCTGGCTACATAGATTGTGTGTCTCTTCACTGTGGTTTTAGTGTCAGCCATCCTCTGCAATGTTCCTGGCTACATAGATTGTGTGTCTCTTCACTGTGGTTTTAGTGTGAGCCATCCTCTGCAATGTTCCTGGCTACATAGATTGTGTGTCACTTCACTGTGGTTTTAGTGTCAGCCATCCTCTGCACTGTTCCTGGCTACATAGATTGTGTGTCTCTTCACTGTGGTTTTAGTGTCAGCCATCCTCTGCACTGTTCCTGGCTACATAGATTGTGTGTCTCTTCACTGTGGTTTTAGTGTCAGCCATCCTCTGCACTGTTCCTGGCTACATAGATTGTGTGTCTCTTCACTGTGGTTTTAGTGTCAGCCATCCTCTGCACTGTTCCTGGCTACATAGATTGTGTGTCTCTTCACTGTGGTTTTAGTGTCAGCCATCCTCTGCACTGTTCCTGGCTACATAGATTGTGTGTCTCTTCACTGTGGTTTTAGTGTCAGCCATCCTCTGCAATGTTCCTGGCTACATAGATTGTGTGTCTCTTCACTGTGGTTTTAGTGTCAGCCATCCTCTGCAATGTTCCTGGCTACATAGATTGTGTGTCTCTTCACTGTGGTTTTAGTGTCAGCCATCCTCTGCAATGTTCCTGGCTACATAGATTGTGTGTCTCTTCACTGTGGTTTTAGTGTCAGCCATCCTCTGCAATGTTCCTGGCTACATAGATTGTGTGTCTCTTCACTGTGGTTTTAGTGTCAGCCATCCTCTGCAATGTTCCTGGCTACATAGATTGTGTGTCTCTTCACTGTGGTTTTAGTGTCAGCCATCCTCTGCAATGTTCCTGGCTACATAGATTGTGTGTCTCTTCACTGTGGTTTTAGTGTCAGCCATCCTCTGCACTGTTCCTGGCTACATAGATTGTGTGTCTCTTCACTGTGGTTTTAGTGTCAGCCATCCTCTGCAATGTTCCTGGCTACATAGATTGTGTGTCACTTCACTGTGGTTTTAGTGTCAGCCATCCTCTGCACTGTTCCTGGCTACATAGATTGTGTGTCTCTTCACTGTGGTTTTAGTGTCAGCCATCCTCTGCACTGTTCCTGGCTACATAGATTGTGTGTCTCTTCACTGTGGTTTTAGTGTCAGCCATCCTCTGCACTGTTCCTGGCTACATAGATTGTGTGTCTCTTCACTGTGGTTTTAGTGTCAGCCATCCTCTGCACTGTTCCTGGCTACATAGATTGCGTGTCTCTTCACTGTGGTTTTAGTGTGAGCCATCCTCTGCACTGTTCCTGGCTACATAGATTGCGTGTCTCTTCACTGTGGTTTTAGTGTGAGCCATCCTCTGCACTGTTCCTGGCTACATAGATTGTGTGTCTCTTCACTGTGGTTTTAGTGTCAGCCATCCTCTGCACTGTTCCTGGCTACATAGATTGTGTGTCTCTTCACTGTGGTTTTAGTGTCAGCCATCCTCTGCACTGTTCCTGGCTACATAGATTGTGTGTCTCTTCACTGTGGTTTTAGTGTCAGCCATCCTCTGCACTGTTCCTGGCTACATAGATTGTGTGTCTCTTCACTGTGGTTTTAGTGTCAGCCATCCTCTGCACTGTTCCTGGCTACATAGATTGTGTGTCTCTTCACTGTGGTTTTAGTGTCAGCCATCCTCTGCACTGTTCCTGGCTACATAGATTGTGTGTCTCTTCACTGTGGTTTTAGTGTCAGCCATCCTCTGCACTGTTCCTGGCTACATAGATTGTGTGTCTCTTCACTGTGGTTTTAGTGTCAGCCATCCTCTGCACTGTTCCTGGCTACATAGATTGTGTGTCTCTTCACTGTGGTTTTAGTGTCAGCCATCCTCTGCACTGTTCCTGGCTACATAGATTGTGTGTCACTTCACTGTGGTTTTAGTGTCAGCCATCCTCTGCACTGTTCCTGGCTACATAGATTGTGTGTCTCTTCACTGTGGTTTTAGTGTCAGCCATCCTCTGCACTGTTCCTGGCTACATAGATTGTGTGTCTCTTCACTGTGGTTTTAGTGTGAGCCATCCTCTGCACTGTTCCTGGCTACATAGATTGTGTGTCTCTTCACTGTGGTTTTAGTGTGAGCCATCCTCTGCACTGTTCCTGGCTACATAGATTGTGTGTCACTTCACTGTGGTTTTAGTGTCAGCCATCCTCTGCACTGTTCCTGGCTACATAGATTGTGTGTCTCTTCACTGTGGTTTTAGTGTCAGCCATCCTCTGCACTGTTCCTGGCTACATAGATTGTGTGTCTCTTCACTGTGGTTTTAGTGTCAGCCATCCTCTGCACTGTTCCTGGCTACATAGATTGTGTGTCTCTTCACTGTGGTTTTAGTGTCAGCCATCCTCTGCACTGTTCCTGGCTACATAGATTGTGTGTCTCTTCACTGTGGTTTTAGTGTCAGCCATCCTCTGCACTGTTCCTGGCTACATAGATTGTGTGTCTCTTCACTGTGGTTTTAGTGTCAGCCATCCTCTGCACTGTTCCTGGCTACATAGATTGTGTGTCTCTTCACTGTGGTTTTAGTGTCAGCCATCCTCTGCACTGTTCCTGGCTACATAGATTGTGTGTCTGTTCACTGTGGTTTTAGTGTCAGCCATCCTCTGCAATGTTCCTGGCTACATAGATTGTGTGTCTCTTCACTGTGGTTTTAGTGTCAGCCATCCTCTGCAATGTTCCTGGCTACATAGATTGTGTGTCTCTTCACTGTGGTTTTAGTGTCAGCCATCCTCTGCAATGTTCCTGGCTACATAGATTGTGTGTCTCTTCACTGTGGTTTTAGTGTCAGCCATCCTCTGCACTGTTCCTGGCTACATAGATTGTGTGTCTCTTCACTGTGGTTTTAGTGTCAGCCATCCTCTGCACTGTTCCTGGCTACATAGATTGTGTGTCTCTTCACTGTGGTTTTAGTGTCAGCCATCCTCTGCACTGTTCCTGGCTACATAGATTGCGTGTCTCTTCACTGTGGTTTTAGTGTCAGCCATCCTCTGCACTGTTCCTGGCTACATAGATTGCGTGTCTCTTCACTGTGGTTTTAGTGTCAGCCATCCTCTGCACTGTTCCTGGCTACATAGATTGTGTGTCTCTTCACTGTGGTTTTAGTGTCAGCCATCCTCTGCACTGTTCCTGGCTACATAGATTGTGTGTCTCTTCACTGTGGTTTTAGTGTCAGCCATCCTCTGCACTGTTCCTGGCTACATAGATTGTGTGTCTCTTCACTGTGGTTTTAGTGTCAGCCATCCTCTGCACTGTTCCTGGCTACATAGATTGTGTGTCTCTTCACTGTGGTTTTAGTGTCAGCCATCCTCTGCACTGTTCCTGGCTACATAGATTGTGTGTCTCTTCACTGTGGTTTTAGTGTCAGCCATCCTCTGCACTGTTCCTGGCTACATAGATTGTGTGTCACTTCACTGTGGTTTTAGTGTCAGCCATCCTCTGCACTGTTCCTGGCTACATAGATTGTGTGTCTCTTCACTGTGGTTTTAGTGTCAGCCATCCTCTGCACTGTTCCTGGCTACATAGATTGTGTGTCTCTTCACTGTGGTTTTAGTGTCAGCCATCCTCTGCACTGTTCCTGGCTACATAGATTGTGTGTCTCTTCACTGTGGTTTTAGTGTCAGCCATCCTCTGCACTGTTCCTGGCTACATAGATTGTGTGTCTCTTCACTGTGGTTTTAGTGTCAGCCATCCTCTGCACTGTTCCTGGCTACATAGATTGTGTGTCTCTTCACTGTGGTTTTAGTGTCAGCCATCCTCTGCACTGTTCCTGGCTACATAGATTGTGTGTCTCTTCACTGTGGTTTTAGTGTCAGCCATCCTCTGCACTGTTCCTGGCTACATAGATTGTGTGTCTCTTCACTGTGGTTTTAGTGTCAGCCATCCTCTGCACTGTTCCTGGCTACATAGATTGTGTGTCTCTTCACTGTGGTTTTAGTGTCAGCCATCCTCTGCACTGTTCCTGGCTACATAGATTGTGTGTCTCTTCACTGTGGTTTTAGTGTCAGCCATCCTCTGCACTGTTCCTGGCTACATAGATTGTGTGTCTCTTCACTGTGGTTTTAGTGTCAGCCATCCTCTGCAATGTTCCTGGCTACATAGATTGTGTGTCTCTTCACTGTGGTTTTAGTGTCAGCCATCCTCTGCACTGTTCCTGGCTACATAGATTGTGTGTCTCTTCACTGTGGTTTTAGTGTCAGCCATCCTCTGCACTGTTCCTGGCTACATAGATTGCGTGTCTCTTCACTGTGGTTTTAGTGTCAGCCATCCTCTGCACTGTTCCTGGCTACATAGATTGCGTGTCTCTTCACTGTGGTTTTAGTGTGAGCCATCCTCTGCACTGTTCCTGGCTACATAGATTGCGTGTCTCTTCACTGTGGTTTTAGTGTCAGCCATCCTCTGCACTGTTCCTGGCTACATAGATTGTGTGTCTCTTCACTGTGGTTTTAGTGTCAGCCATCCTCTGCACTGTTCCTGGCTACATAGATTGTGTGTCTCTTCACTGTGGTTTTAGTGTCAGCCATCCTCTGCACTGTTCCTGGCTACATAGATTGTGTGTCTCTTCACTGTGGTTTTAGTGTCAGCCATCCTCTGCACTGTTCCTGGCTACATAGATTGTGTGTCTCTTCAATGTGGTTTTAGTGTCAGCCATCCTCTGCACTGTTCCTGGCTACATAGATTGTGTGTCTCTTCACTGTGGTTTTAGTGTGAGCCATCCTCTGCACTGTTCCTGGCTACATAGATTGTGTGTCTCTTCACTGTGGTTTTAGTGTCAGCCATCCTCTGCACTGTTCCTGGCTACATAGATTGTGTGTCTCTTCACTGTGGTTTTAGTGTGAGCCATCCTCTGCACTGTTCCTGGCTACATAGATTGTGTGTCTCTTCACTGTGGTTTTAGTGTCAGCCATCCTCTGCACTGTTCCTGGCTACATAGATTGTGTGTCTCTTCACTGTGGTTTTAGTGTCAGCCATCCTCTGCAATGTTCCTGGCTACATAGATTGTGTGTCTCTTCACTGTGGTTTTAGTGTCAGCCATCCTCTGCACTGTTCCTGGCTACATAGATTGTGTGTCTCTTCACTGTGGTTTTAGTGTCAGCCATCCTCTGCACTGTTCCTGGCTACATAGATTGTGTGTCTCTTCACTGTGGTTTTAGTGTCAGCCATCCTCTGCACTGTTCCTGGCTACATAGATTGTGTGTCTCTTCACTGTGGTTTTAGTGTCAGCCATCCTCTGCACTGTTCCTGGCTACATAGATTGTGTGTCACTTCACTGTGGTTTTAGTGTCAGCCATCCTCTGCAATGTTCCTGGCTACATAGATTGTGTGTCTCTTCACTGTGGTTTTAGTGTCAGCCATCCTCTGCACTGTTCCTGGCTACATAGATTGTGTGTCACTTCACTGTGGTTTTAGTGTCAGCCATCCTCTGCAATGTTCCTGGCTACATAGATTGTGTGTCACTTCACTGTGGTTTTAGTGTCAGCCATCCTCTGCAATGTTCCTGGCTACATAGATTGTGTGTCACTTCACTGTGGTTTTAGTGTCAGCCATCCTCTGCAATGTTCCTGGCTACATAGATTGTGTGTCTCTTCACTGTGGTTTTAGTGTCAGCCATCCTCTGCAATGTTCCTGGCTACATAGATTGTGTGTCTCTTCACTGTGGTTTTAGTGTGAGCCATCCTCTGCACTGTTCCTGGCTACATAGATTGTGTGTCTCTTCACTGTGGTTTTAGTGTGAGCCATCCTCTGCAATGTTCCTGGCTACATAGATTGTGTGTCTCTTCACTGTGGTTTTAGTGTCAGCCATCCTCTGCAATGTTCCTGGCTACATAGATTGTGTGTCTCTTCACTGTGGTTTTAGTGTCAGCCATCCTCTGCACTGTTCCTGGCTACATAGATTGTGTGTCTCTTCACTGTGGTTTTAGTGTCAGCCACCCTCTGCACTGTTCCTGGCTACATAGATTGTGTGTCTCTTCACTGTGGTTTTAGTGTCAGCCATCCTCTGCACTGTTCCTGGCTACATAGATTGTGTGTCTCTTCACTGTGGTTTTAGTGTCAGCCATCCTCTGCACTGTTCCTGGCTACATAGATTGTGTGTCACTTCACTGTGGTTTTAGTGTCAGCCATCCTCTGCACTGTTCCTGGCTACATAGATTGTGTGTCTCTTCACTGTGGTTTTAGTGTCAGCCATCCTCTGCACTGTTCCTGGCTACATAGATTGTGTGTCACTTCACTGTGGTTTTAGTGTGAGCCATCCTCTGCACTGTTCCTGGCTACATAGATTGTGTCTCTTCACTGTGGTTTTAGTGTCAGCCATCCTCTGCACTGTTCCTGGCTACATAGATTGTGTGTCACTTCACTGTGGTTTTAGTGTCAGCCATCCTCTGCACTGTTCCTGGCTACATAAATTGTGTGTCACTTCACTGTGGTTTTAGTGTCAGCCATCCTCTGCAATGTTCCTGGCTACATAGATTGTGTGTCACTTCACTGTGGTTTTAGTGTCAGCCATCCTCTGCACTGTTCCTGGCTACATAAATTGTGTGTCACTTCACTGTGGTTTTAGTGTCAGCCATCCTCTGCACTGTTCCTGGCTACATAGATTGTGTGTCTCTTCACTGTGGTTTTAGTGTCAGCCATCCTCTGCACTGTTCCTGGCTACATAGATTGTGTGTCTCTTCACTGTGGTTTTAGTGTGAGCCATCCTCTGCACTGTTCCTGGCTACATAGATTGTGTGTCTCTTCACTGTGGTTTTAGTGTGAGCCATCCTCTGCACTGTTCCTGGCTACATAGATTGTGTGTCTCTTCACTGTGGTTTTAGTGTGAGCCATCCTCTGCACTGTTCCTGGCTACATAGATTGTGTGTCTCTTCACTGTGGTTTTAGTGTCAGCCATCCTCTGCACTGTTCCTGGCTACATAGATTGTGTGTCACTTCACTGTGGTTTTAGTGTCAGCCATCCTCTGCACTGTTCCTGGCTACATAGATTGTGTGTCTCTTCACTGTGGTTTTAGTGTCAGCCATCCTCTGCAATGTTCCTGGCTACATAGATTGTGTGTCTCTTCACTGTGGTTTTAGTGTCAGCCATCCTCTGCAATGTTCCTGGCTACATAGATTGTGTGTCTCTTCACTGTGGTTTTAGTGTCAGCCATCCTCTGCAATGTTCCTGGCTACATAGATTGTGTGTCTCTTCACTGTGGCTTTAGTGTGAGCCATCCTCTGCAATGTTCCTGGCTACATAGATTGTGTGTCTCTTCACTGTGGTTTTAGTGTCAGCCATCCTCTGCACTGTTCCTGGCTACATAGATTGTGTGTCTCTTCACTGTGGTTTTAGTGTCAGCCATCCTCTGCAATGTTCCTGGCTACATAGATTGTGTGTCTCTTCACTGTGGTTTTAGTGTCAGCCATCCTCTGCAATGTTCCTGGCTACATAGATTGTGTGTCTCTTCACTGTGGTATGCTTCTCGACAGAACGTCGGGTGCTAGACCCATGTGTTTATAGAAGAACTGCCATTTGATGGATATTGTAGTCAGTATTACACCCGTCCCCTATACTTCCCAAGAAATTTCCTGTTACCTGTTTGAGACGGGGCTGGCCTGGGAGCCCAGGCCACATTTTAAAATCCACCTGGTGTAGATTTGAACATACGACCACTGGGCTGGCAGGTGAGCACCTAGCCACTACGCTACCTTGGCTCTCTATTACTATTACAGAGAGTTGTTTCTGCATCAAATACCTACATATATTTTTGCACCATGAAGGTACTGTTGACAAATTATTATGGCAATGTTTATACATCAGTGCCTAGGTGGTGCACAAATGCATGAGCTGCAACACAATCTTCCAGTTGTGTATATAACACAAATGAGCATTGTCAAAATACATTTGCAATCTGATGACATGACCCAGTTTTAGGAGGGTCAGTCCATGTGTTCAAGAGGGGTGGAGGGACAAGATTAAGTAAGTGTGAAAGGTGTGATTCTTGCAGAATTTGTGAGTCACAAGTGGATGAAAGTTGGTGAGCAAAAGCTAATTATGGAACTTAAGCAGTCTGGGAAAAGATGTTTGGCGAGATGCCTGTAATGACAATGATCCCAAGATGCATCATATAGCAGTCCCATTAGAATAATGACCCGGCTATAGGTTCAAATTATTAACAACCAACAGATAGCTATAAAAATGTTTGTTGTTATTCCGCACATTAGTCATGTATTTATTATGACAGTTGTGTATTAAGATCTGACAGTGTAAACCATCATATCATGGTAACAGAGTAGGTTAAGAAATATGTATTAAATCAATAGTGTGAGACATTGTACCAAGAACTTAGAGGAAAAGAATGTGTTTGTTATTAATATTCACTGCTGTTATGTTATCATTTCTGCATGGAGAAACTGTCATGACATCCAAATGCTGTAAAGTTAGTTGTGTTCTCATGTAACGCTGCAGGTCTAGAGGATAGAGTTGGAGGTAAACTAGAGAGCCATAACAAAGTGGGAAGATGCCAGGAATGTCCAGAATAACTCCAGTAACTTCAATAAAAGATATCTTGAAGCCATCCACATCACCACCTATCACCTGCAGGCAAGGTGGTGATGACTTCAGATCTCCATTACGTGCATTTTAAAAATTGACCTGGCTTCCCAGATCGACCAGCCTAATATGGGTACCAGAAAATGTCTTGGAAAGTTAAGACGGCTGTTGTGTTACTGACCACATCGCCTGCTGAGTGCTGACCACATCGCCCACTGAGTGCTGACCACACTGCCCACATCGCCCACTGACCACACCATCCACTGACCACACTGCCCACAGCACCAACTGACCACATCGCCCACTGAGTGCTGACCACACTGCCTACTAACCACACTGCCCACATCACCCACTGACCACACCATCCACTGACCACACTGCCCACTGACCACACCACCCACTGACCACACTGCCCACTGACCACACCACCCACTGATCACATCGCCCACTGACCACACCGCCCACTGATCACATCGCCCACTGACCATAAAGCCCACTGATCACATCGCCCACTGAGTGCTGACCACATTGCCCACTGATCACATCGCCCACTGACCACATCACCCACTGAGTGCTGACCACATCGCCCACTGAGTGCTGACCACATCGCCCACTGAGTGCTGACCACACTGCCTACTAACCACACTGCCCACATCACCCACTGACCACACCATCCACTGACCACACTGCCCACTGACCACACCACCCACTGACCACACTGCCCACTGACCACACCACCCACTGATCACATCGCCCACTGACCACACCGCCCACTGATCACATCACCCACTGACCATAAAGCCCACTGATCACATCGCCCACTGAGTGCTGACCACATTGCCCACTGATCACATCGCCCACTGACCACATCACCCACTGAGTGCTGACCACATCGCCCACTGAGTGCTGACCACACCGCCCACTGAGTGCTGACCACACTGCCTACTAACCACACTGCCCACATCACCCACTGACCACACCACCCACTGACCACACCACCCACTGATCACATCGCCCACTGACCACACCGCCCACTGATCACATCGCCCACTGACCACACCGCCCACTGATCACATCGCCCACTGAGTGCTGACCACATTGCCCACTGAGTGCTGACCACATCACCCACTGAGTGCTGACCACATCGCCCACTGAGTGCTGACCACATCGCCCACTGAGTGCTGACGGGTCTATACAAATATGGGTCCAGCTCCATATGCCTAAGATGTGTAAAAAAGTCCTTTATGTTTTACTTACAATCATCTACAGACCCTGACTTCCAAGTATTTTGGTCTGTTTCTCTTATACTGATCTTTTATGCACAATTAATTCACAAATGTATATCTCCACTCTACTGCATTTGACTGAGGTTGGGCTGAGTCGTTCAAACTATGAGTGCAATTTATCCAGACACTCCTGGGAGATGGGAGAGGGGTGTAGGTGGGGAGGGGTGGGGTGTCATTGGTGAAGCTACAGAGTTTGTGCTTTGTGTGATGCTCTCTGCAAGTGGTTTGCCATTCTGTGGGGAGATCGAGCCAGATGAGGTAAACCTGGTACAATTAAGTCAACCCTCTTGACTTGAGTACTTTTAGTCAGTATGTTTACTTGAATGGACAACATACCAATCTGTCAAAGGCAATAAGAAAAAGAGTTGAAGTATGATATACAATCTATAGTTGTATTCATGTAACCCGGGAAGGTTAACCCGGTCAACAAATGCCCACAGAAGTCGGATGTGTCGGCCTAACGGCGCAAGAACACAGCTCTGCTGTAAACAGGCACAATGCAATCACGTCCGAAAAAAAGTCTGGATGAATGCAGAAGAAGAAGAAGTATTCATGTAAAACACGAACAATAAGCAGACAAGTTGAGAAACATATAATGGCAACAATATGGTTTCTGAGGAAAAAAAACACAAAGAATACCATGGATGGACAGAAAAACAAATAAGACTTTAAGAAACAAAATGAAAATTTATCACAGAAATTTGAAATAAGACAGTCAAGATTTTTTTGGCACAATATGAGAAGTAAACTGGAAAACTTAGTGATAACTGGCCAACCATAGAGAAAACAAGCAAGAGGAAGACAAATGCTTGGCCACGATGTGTAATCAGGACAAGAACAAAGACACAATCCAACACTAATGTTGCATTTTTTTTGTCTTTTTCGCTCGCTCGCTTTGAACTCAAGCGCAGTCCACACACACGACTTTTAGTAGTGCTGAACTGAATTTTCCTCGTGGATTAGCTTTCCCTATTAACAGTGTCCCTTGCCATGAGGCGAACCTACTCTGACTTCAGAGGTCGGTATTGCATTTTATTTGATGCGTTCACTCGCTTTGTACATAGTCCACGTATGTACTACTTCTAGTGCACTTGACTGATTTTTGTATGTGGATTAGCTTTCCCTATTACCAATGTCCCTCGCCATCAGGCGAACCCACTCCAACTTCTAAGGTACTAGTAAATTATGTCCCCAAATCAAGGGCAAGAAGTCAACATTTTAGTCCAACTGACCAGTAATGGGGCTGAACCCATACCTCAGCACACAGGAAGTTTAAAAACTGATATCGCATGATATGGCATTTACCACGATTGCCTATGCTTATTGGCACAGCACAAGATGTTTCGCTCACAATTAATTCACAAACAAATTTAACTCTACTTGTAAGTGATATATTTATTTGAATGAAGTACCAAAGATTTGATTTTGGCAGCTCAATCCACAATACCTTTTTTCCTGTTTTGTTTATTAATTAGAGAAATATTATTACAATACCGAATTATTATTAGTGCTAGACACTAACAATATTATTAGGATATGCATAATAAAAAGCATGTTATGAAATTTAAAATATTTCATTATTATTACATAAAATATATACAATCTTATTCTTTACTGATGCAGTGCCAAACAAAAAGGCAAGTTTGGACCAAACATGGTACACAATCAAATGAACAAGTATTATCATGTAAATTTTCATTCACTGAGCATTCAAATTGTGGAAGATACAGTGAAGCAAAACAAATAAAATAACTCGGTGACCTTGATATATGTATATATAATGTATCCAAATGGAAGGTCATATTTGGTGATATATCCTTCGGCACTGAATCACTTATACTTATAAATTAAACTCTGCATATTCCCCGGAGTTATTTTCAAGATATAATTAGGCAAATAATATGAGGAACCAACACTGCAAGACTACTAGCAGTTAGTTAGTCCTTACTTACTAGCTACTACTACTAGCACTAGCACTGCTACTAACTGTACTATTCATATTATTATTTCAAAACAAACAAATCAGCATAGCCATAAGTGCTAATAAATTAGTTATACTACTAAAATGTGCTTATATTTTTTTGTAAATTATAGGGTAAAGTTAACAACGACAGCTAAACTGATATACCTATAATTATTATATTTATTATTATACGATTCCTGTCCATAACCACCAGACCATCATCACCAACCTCACGCCAGTCACACATGCTTGTGACTGTGAAGGGGAATAAATTCAATTTGCAAAGATAACTGGAGATATCACTGCGAAGTATGTTAAGTGAAGATATATGCACATCATTTAAAAAAAAAACTTACATTTAAGCAAACTTATATTAAAATGCATAATATAAGCAGCTCCATTAAGAGCTCTTTATTTTAATATTGGTAGGGGGAGGGGCTCTTCTGACGACGAAAACACAGGTCGCATGGTCAAGATGAAAATATAGCCAAAATATTCATGGTTATCGATCACAAGTATTGACATTGCAGACATAAACCTACGCACTTGCATGCACTCCAAGTTGTGTATAGAAACCAACCATTAAAGGCTTGACGTGAGATTTGTGGTAACGAAAAACTAACATTTATCACAGACGATTATCTGCTTCGTTCATTCATCTGACGAACACCGACATCTTTCACAACACGTTGTGCGCATGCGTAAAGGGAGGAAAACATCCGGTTATGGTACAGATCCGTGTGTGCAGCCGTATATAACTTTATATAACCAAACAATGTAAAATAACACAAAGTAAAGCAGCTTTATATAACAGAATTACAACACACACATGACGATGCGGCGACTAGCCTTCATCAGCAAACAAATGCATACACGAAACAGAACATATAACACAGGAGAAGATACTCCGGTGACTACATTAAGGCATCAGGACGGGATGAAGAAGATACGCCGATACGGTAGTCACCGGAGGATCTAGTTTAGTTCGTTTAGTTTAGTCGACTGATCAACATCTCGGCACAAGGGTGCAACCCATAAGTGCTCCGTTCTCCTCCTAACTCAAACCAGAGTTTGGAGAAACTCATCTCAGTGCACGAACTCCGTAGCATCGGCGAGGATCATGAAATACTTTGGGTAGATTTTTAACTCGAAATTTTGCCCGAGCAGCAGGCTACTCTTTTAACTTTTTCGATTTCCAACTGCCAAGGGATATTTTACGTGCGCAACAATACACACGGGCGTCCGATCTCACTACCCAGAGACCAGGGGAAATTTTTACTAGAAGTCCACGGTGAAAAAAATCCCGGGGCTTGAACCCGGGACCTCCAGCACTCGAGGTGGACACCATACCTCGAGACCACGCATCCCCCACCGGAGGATCTTCTCCTGCTGTACTATATTATAACCTATATGTGTTTCGTGCATGTATTTGTTTGCTGATGAAGGCTAGTCGCCGCAGTGTCCTGTATGTGTCGTAACTCTGTTATGTAAAGTTGTATTACTTTGTGTTATTTTATATTGTTTACATTTCCACAGGTTTACTGCAGTTCCACCAAATTTTATAACCAAAGAAATATGTTATTATTGTAAATAGGTTTAGATGAAAATTCATAGACGACATGACAAGAGAAGCAGACATGAAGAAGAGACCAGACAAAAGAACATTGATAACTATATGTATATTGAATTATAGTCGGTGAAGCGTAGAGATACGTCAGTCGTCAATGTTTCCAGATCTCCAAAATATAAACTAGTATAAGTCTCTCGGATCCAATTACAACGGGACCCCTCGCATTGTGATATACTTGCAAATGAATATGTCGATAGATTGGCAAAGAAAGTGGAGGAGTACTTCAGTATAATATAGACATAACCTAAGATAAGGTCAACAGATTTATCAGAAGCAAATGTAGAACCAAGTGGAAGTTGCAGCAACAGGTCACCAGAAAGGTGATACATACCACTAACTGTGCACTTCTCTCTTGGTCTCCCTCTGCCCCTCTTCTCCTCTAACTTTCCCATTGTTACGCCATACTCCAGCTTTCTCCTTTCTCGTAATGTCCCATAAAATGTAGTAGACTGCCCTCTTCTGATGCTAGAACCAGTTCTCTTTGTGAGTTAACTGCCTTCAAGATATTATTCACATGTGTCGTCTCTTTATACATTTCTCCACGGTAGTTTTTTTTCCCCATCGTTTGAGCATATCTTTGTTTTATGTTAAAAGCGTTGTCATTTATCACACGCAATAAAGCTCTGAATACGCCTGTTCATGTTCTGATTTCTCTGAACAAATCTCCACCTTGTCCTTGCTGCTAGAGATGCTCTATTCTATTCAATCAATCATGTGCCATGCCGGAAAGCGTGGGCGGTCATGACTCGCCATTTCACTCGATCACCAGTGTCGTGGATCAGCTCAATGTTCCTGTCTCGTCCATGCCATGTGGCCAAGCCATCCAGGTATTTTCCTCTCGGTCTGCCTCTTGGTCTGTTTCCTTCGATCTTGCCAGTTGTCACCAAGTTCTCCAATCCATTTCTTCTCATAACATGTCCAAAAAATTTTGACTGTCTACGTCTAATTTCTCTAATCAGTTTACAATGTTCATTTGTCTCCTGTAGTACTTGGTCATTGGTTTTTCTGTCTGTCCATGGTATTCTTTGCATTTTCCTCAGAAACCACATTTCTGCAGCCATCAGATGTTTTTTCCGCTTGTCTGCCCATTGTCCAAGTTTCACATCCACACAAAAGAACAGGCTCTATGTATCCCCTCAACACTCTTTTTCTCGTTTCAATTGACATCTTTTTATTGGTCAGAATGTTTTTCATCTTGCTAAAGGCCACTTTCGCCATGGCGATTCTTGTTCTAATCTCTTCAAGGCATTTCCCATCAGATGTTATGACTGTTCCAAGATAATTGTACCGATTCACTTGTTGAAGAATATTTCCATTTACTTGTATATTACATTGTGGCACTTCTTCCTTCCTAGTGACGACCATAACCCGAGTCTTTTTACTATTTAATTCTAACCCCAGTTGCTCACTGTGTACAACAACCGCATCAACTAATTGTTGCTATTCTATTACAAGTGTTAATTAAAACTGTTTCTTGTCATCTCTGATGTCATTTCTGATTTTGCCCGTGTAGTTTGTTAATATGGAACTATTTGGTTATATCCCTGATTGCTTGAGATTTATTCTTTCTTCTGTTAGCCTGAATGTTTCTTCTGTGATATATACATCTGCTTCTTGTACATTATATTTGGAATTATGTTTTGTGTTCATGAGATGGGAATGTCTTTCGCTGGCGCTTGCGTGTCTAGCTCATCAGGTGTCATGTCTTCTTGTACTGCCATCGACATCTTCAATTTATTTTACTTTTTATTTAATTGAAAGTTATATATGCGCAGACAATGCATTGGTTGTCTACATGGCAATGTTGCCTTCTCATCCGTTATTTTCACACAAGCATGTTGCATTCCACCCATATGCACCTACAATTTTCTACAAGTATGGGTTCTTCTTCTTCGGCTGCGTTCGTCCGGATGTTGTTTTAGACGTAATTGCGTTGTGTCTGTTTACAGCAGAACTGTGATATTTGAACCATTTGGCCGACACAGCCGACTTCTTCGGGCATTTGTTGACCCGGTTACCCTCCCGGGTGTATGGGTTCAAGAATCAACATTATTATACTCGGGATATACCCACTCACCCTCAGTCTTCACCTCGGGTAGCCAACGAAGAGTTCCCAGGCTAATGGTACCAGTCTCATCTCATCTTGTTCCTATTGTACCATGCGGTATCGTGGTGAAGCATAAACAGCAGGAGAGTGCCAGGTTATGGGCTACATATAGTCATATATCGAGATTTACATGGATTCTGTTATTCCCTCATTCCATAATTAACAAGGTTGGCCTCTTCATCTGGTTCCATTTGGTCTGTACATCATTGCTTGTTGTGGTATACTGTTAGTCGGTAGCCTAGTTATATGGCCGAACCATTTAACTCGTTGTTTTCTAATTAAATCTAGCGCTGCTATAACTTATAAGCCCCACTTTAGTCCTGATTCCATCATTTTTAAAATTTTTTTTCTCTCTTCTTGATACATTGAGTACCAGTGAGAACCTGATTTTCCCTACACGTTGAGTGTCGTGGAGACCCTTGGCTCACTGTCCGCTGAATCACTCTCTCCAGGCATGAATCTGCCTGTTAACACAACAACCTGCCTGTATTGCCACACTTTCCACCCGGTCCAAGAAAATCGTCACCACGTTGTCATAAAATAGCAACATGTTAGAGAAAACATATCGCTTATTGCCACAAATTTTCATTGAAAACCCAAATTTAGGTCCTTTTAGTGCCAATACATATGATTGCATGGTGCTCCTTCATGACAATGGTAGTTAAATCAACCATTTATTGACAGCATTACATGTTTTATATGTTCCTTTTTGCAAACCTGTGTGCATCTTCAGAGCTACAGTGATTACTATTAGTATAAAACTAGTGTCTTGGTAGGATCGCCTGCTTGTCCAGTTCAAGGAAATTATTAGACAATTAAGTATAAAAGAGATGGGGAGATGAAGCTGGTGCTGAGTACATTATGACCTAACATTGTAGAAACCAGTCTATAGTGTTAGGCTGCGGGTGATTTGGAAGTAAACCACTTTTCGTTTATTTCGATGGTATGAGGCGTCGGCCATTCAGAAAACAATAGGAAACTACTGAACTAACATTGCCTAGCCTAGTAAATCACAAACGAAAATAAATGCTGGGGTTGGCTGCAACGTTTTGTAAAGGACATGCAATTGAATTTATATATTGATATCTCCATAGAATTTGTTCTCAAAAGGGACGGGTGACGCCCAGAATAGTTTTCTCTGTTCTGCTTATGTTCGACACTCCTGCAACAAATATTTAGCTGTCATTTTACCTGTTCCACATTTACATCCATCAGTATCTCCCATCTTTAGCTGTTTAAACATGTGGTATTTCCACCTGCTGTGTTCTGTGCGGAGTCTGAATATGGAATTATTCCCTTCGGTGGAGTTGATAATACGCATTATCTTTCTGGTGACCTGGATGCTGTGATTTCCATTTGGTTCTATAAATGTTTCTCTTCGTCTCATCATAGGTTATGACATAACCGTTATGTCTGTATCAGGGTCTAATTTAATTTGCCAATCTGCCAACCTCTTCATTTCCAGGTATATTGCAAAGCGATTGGATCCATTGTATTTTGGATTTCTGCCATAGTTCATGGGATTCTGCTCTTAGATCAGCTATTTCTAAATTGTGTTTGCTCTTCAGTATTTAGACAATTGACCGTGTTTATAGTTGTGTGTCTCTCTTATTCCCCCCCCCCCCCCCCCACACACACACACACCCCGTAAATGCAGTTTTCAAGGCCTCAACTTCTGCTCCGAAGTTACTTGAGAAGTTTCCAACTGCTGTGATTTCTTTGCTCTATTTTTTTTAGATCAAAGAGTTCTTCAATTTCAATTTCCTGTTGAACTGTTTTTGCTGATAAATCTATATATGCATGGGTCCAGGTGCTACTTGCGTAATACTCTTTTATGTAGTTTAGGGCTGAGTTTATCCTGTTTCATTCTGAGTGGTCTTGGTCTCAATACAATGAATGCTGTTATACGCGTAATATTTGATTCATTTATGTTAGTTAGTTAGTTAGTTAGTTGGTTAGTTAGTTAGTTAGTTAGTTAGTTAGTTAGTTATCTAGTCGACGGATCATCCTCACTGCACACCGAACCATAAGTGCCCAGATCCCTTCCTCAGTTCTTCTTCTTCTTTCGTTCGCTTGAAATATGTCTATATCTGCAATGTTGTTTCTTGTATGAATTTAACTGTCTTTTTCAGTTCACACAGTGGTCCATAGAGTTTATCTTCCACTGTCGTCTCTCTAGGCCAGAAGGTTTGCCTAGATATGTTATATGTTTGGCAGTCTTGGAGTATGTGCTCTCCCTCCTTAGTAAATCCCGCAGCGTGTTGCGGCTAACGACACCAGTTCTGTGTTGGTTTATTAATCATCTTTGACTTCCTCCTAGTGTTCTTGTTTGGTCATACCTCTTAAAATTTGCTGTTCTCGCAGTCTGACTATGGTTGTAGATTCACAGTCATCACTTGGTTCTCACAAACGACTTACTTCTCGTGGGCATTCAGTATATCAGCCTGGTCCATGGCTCGTCCACCTTCCACAGTAGCCTTACCTGCAATCCTCTCAGCCTGCTCATTTCCGAGGACACCCGCATGCAGTGGAAATGAAACTAATCTTTGCCATCCGTGACCGCACCAGAGTCAACAACCATTGTCTTTGGACCCATCCCATCGCTGTCTCCCTGAGCATATTCATTGCGTCACTAAGGAAACGTGCCCGAGTGAAGTTCTCCGTCTCGAGGCATGTAATTGCTTTACTTTCTGTCCTAACTTCCTTAGTCAGACTATTTGTGGTCAATGCAAAAGCACCAGAATCTTCCTTCACATTTTTACATAGATATTTGCGGAGCCATAGCAGTGCGGTGGCCAGCACGCTTGCCTTTTGCGTTTGAATCCCCTTCGTGGTGGGGATTATAAAATTACCAACATGGGCTCCCAGGTCGACCCCGCCTAAATGGGTTCTAGGAAATGTCCTGGGAAGTAAAGGAGGTGGGTGTATATTTTGACATCTCTCACGAGTGCGTATTGGTCTGTAGAAAATATGAGATTTGCACTCAATGCACGTGAAACTTGGACAATGAGCAGTCAAGCTGAAAAACATCTGATGGCTGCAGAAATTTGGTATCTGAGGAAAATGCAAAGAATACCACGGACAGATAAAAAAAAAAAACCAATGACCAAGTACTACAGGAGACAAATAAAAATCGTAAATTGATCAGAGAAATTAGACGTAGACAGTCAAAATATTTTGGAATGTTATGAGAAGTAATTGATTGGAGAACTTAGTGACAACTGGCAAGATCGAAGAGAACAGACCAAAAGGAAGACCGACAGGAAAATACCTGGATGGCTTGGCCACATGGCATGGACGAGACAGGAACATTGAGCTGATCCACGATGCTGGTGATCGAGTGAAATGACGAGTCATGACCGCCCACGCTTTCCGGCATGACACATGATATATATATATAGTGCTTCCATATTGACGTGGATAGGCCTTAGGTTCATACCAGAATACGATCAGCGTTGCCAGTAGTGGGTTGTGCTCAATATATATATATATATATATATATATATATATATATATATATATATATATATATATATATATATATATATATATATATATATTGAGCACAACCCACTACTGGCAACGCTGATCGTATTCTGGTATGAACCTAAGGCCTATCCACGTCAATATGGAAACACTATACTCGAGTTTCGTTCTCGTTTGAGCTCGTCAGTAGTGCATATCCCTGACCGGATCCGGAAACAAGCCCCGGATCACTGGCGTGTGAAGCGGGTGTGTAACCACGCCGCACACGCTGGACACAGCACAGCCAAATTATCATACCAGAATATTACAATGTCACCCATCGTAGGTTATGCTCAAGATTGCCCAATCGCCGCGACTGACGTCCGTCAATCGATGTGGACCCGAACGATCAGGACTTCTCACTGGCAAGGAACACCAGGCCTCCTAAAATCTAGTGAGCAATAATCAAATTGATTTATTTGGTTGTTTCGGGATTTGAAATTTAAATATTGAGCACAACCCACTACTGGCAACGCTGATCGTATTCTGGTATGAACCTAAGGCCTATCCACGTCAATATGGAAGCACTATACTCGAGTTTCGCTCTCGTTTGAGCTCGTCAGTAGTGCATATCCCTGACCGGATCCGGAATGAAGCCCCGGATCACTGGCGTGTGAAGCGGGTGTGTAACCACGCGGCACACGCTGGACACAGCACAGCCAAATTATCATACCAGAATATTACAATGTCACCCATCGTAAGTTATGCTCAAGATTGCCAAATCGCTGCGACTGACGTCCGTCAATCGATGTGGACCCGAACGATCAGGACTTCTCACTGGTAAGGAACACCAGGCCTCCTAAGATCCAGTGAGCAATAATCAAATTGATTTATTTGGTTGTTTCGGGATTTGAAATTTAAATATTGAGCACAACCCACTACTGGCAACGCTGATCGTATTCTGGTATGAACCTAAGGCCTATCCACGTCAATATGGAAGCACTATACTCGAGTTTCGTTCTCGTTTGAGCTCGTCAGTAGTGCATATCCCTGACCGGATCCGGAAACAAGCCCCGGATCACTGGCGTGTGAAGCGGGTGTGTAACCACGCGGCACACGCTGGACACAGCACAGCCAATTTATCATACCATAATATTTCAACGTCACCCATCGTAGGTTATGCTCAAGATTGCTCAATCGCTGTGACTGATGTCCGTCAATCGTTGTGGACCCGAACGATCAAAACTTCTCATTGACAAGGAACACCAGGCCTCCTAAAATCTAGTGAGCAATAATCAAATTGATTTATTTGGTTGTTTCGGGATATATTCAACCACATTGAGTAGTACATTATACAAGCATTATGATTCAATCAAGAATATGGCAACATTACACATTTTACAATAATCAACATGGTTGGGTTCGCAACGACTGATTATAATTGTGGAATAGCTACACAAAGCCCATTCCAGACTTCACGTTTTGATCAATCTCTCAGTAATTTAAAGAGAATTGATCATCTGTGATAAGGGTTATGTATAGCTGCCCTATACCATCAGCCAACCTTATCCAGACCACCAGGTTCAGACCTCCAGAAGCAGACAACTTCCATCTGACCTGTAGATGTTATTTCGCTTCTCCAACCAAGACAGCTCGTCTCCAAACTGATTATCGTCCCCATGTCTCCATCCCAATATCTTTTACTGGTCTGCTTTCATGTTTGTTCTGTGATTGGGGTTATTCAATTTAATTATCAATGAAATTGTACGCACATAATCATGAATTATCAAATTTCATTCAGTTGTATACTATTTCATATTCATTCATTCATTCATTCATTCATTCATTCATTCATTCATTCATTCATTCATTCATTCATTCATTCAGTAGCATGTCTTTTGCAGAGCCTCGCTCTAATAACAGCCTTCCGGAAAACTTCTCTGTCATAAGAAAGATGTCCCGCATTCGGTACACCCATCTGGAGATCATCCGGTACATCCTGCACCCATCTACTCTTTCGCCTTCCTCTTCTTCTCTTCCCGGGCATACACCCCTTCATGATTGTTATCACCAAACTTTCATGGCGTTTCAAGTGACCAAAATGTTTAAATGTTCTTTGTTTTATCGTCTACTAAAGCCAACCTACTTCAATATACAGATCTTGTCGTATGGATTCATTTGTTCTTTTCTGTATCCATGATAGTCTTAAAACCCGTCTATAACATTTATATTCACAGACATTTATGCGCTGTTCAGCTTGTTTTGTACGTGTCCAAGTCTCACAGGCATGTGTTGCAATGGGAAAGATGCATGCTCATAAAAACATATGCTCATAAAAACATAATTGTTGTTGGTCTGTCTGTCCCAATCCACAATGTATTCAGTTATTTTAGTTTTTGAAGAGCAATAGATATTCGTCTTTTAATTTCCTTCATTGATCACCATTGTTGGTAATTAATGACCCTAGATATTTGAAATTGTTCCCTAAAAAAAATAAAAATACTTTTAGCAATTTAGAAGATCTCAAAGGAATCACCATTAGGGGACGTAACACCAATAACATTAGATGTGCGGATGATGCAGTATTGATTGCAGACAATGAGCAGGACCTGAAACATTTAGTAGATGTTGCATACAGTGAACAACGAGGGTTAGAATTAGATTGTAAGAAGACACAGATTATGGTCGTCAAAAGTAAGAAAGAAATACCACAATATAATATACAAGTAAATGGGAATATTCTTAAACAAGTGAATCGATACAACTAAATCGGAATAGTCATAACATCTGTTGGGAGATGCCTTGAGGAGATTAGAACAGGAATCGCCATGGCTAAGGTAGCCTTTAGCAAGATGGAAAACATACTGAACAATAAAAAGATGTCAACTGCAACGAGAACAAGAGTGTTGAAGTGCTACATAGAACCTGTACTTGTGCATGGGTTTAAAGCGTGGACAATGAACAGACAAACTGAAATCATCTAATGGCTGTGGAAATGTGGTTTCTGGGAATATGCAAAGAATACCATGGACAGACAGAAAAACAAGTGACCTAGTCCTTTAAGAAACAAATAAAAACCGTAAACTGATTAGATAAATTAGACGTAGACAGTCACAATTTGTGGTCACGTTTTGAGAAGAAATAAATTGAAGAACAACAGAGATTAAGAGCAGATTAAGGCAGGCAAAAGCCGCATTTCAGAAAATGAAAAGTATCGTATGCGATAAGTCGCTATCAATGAATGTAAGAAAGAGAGTCCTGAAATGCTAGATAGAACCAGTTTTTCTGTATGGCAGCGAATCTCGGAATGTAAATGAACAAATTAGAAAATACTTTGAAGCAACACAGACCTACAAGCACTTGGAATCAACGACTGGCAAGAGAAGGTCCACCAGAGAGACGAATGGAGACGGCTTGTATCTGCAGCAAAGAACCTCAATGGCTCGGAATGCTGAAGAAGAAGAAGAAGAAGAAGAAGAAGAAGAAGAAGAAGAAGAAGAAGAAGAAGAAGAAGAAGAAGAAGAAGAAGAAGAAGAAGAAGAAGAATTTGGGAAAGTTGTGTAGAGAAATGTACTGAAAATTTTAGTGACAACTGGCAAGATTAAGGGGGAAAGAACAAGGAGAAGGCGAAAGGGTGAATATCTGGATGGCTTTGCCACATGTCATAATGGAGACAAGAACACAGAGCTGGTCAGGCTGGTGATGGTGTGAGATGGTGAACCATGACAGTTCACGCTTATCGGCATTGCACATGATGATGATGATGATGATGATGATGATGATGATGATGATGATGATGATGAAAATGCACAAAACGCACTGTCATACACTCGCTGTCGCCACGGACGTTTCGAAGACTATCATGTCTTTTTGATTGTATAAATTAAGTGCACAGCAGACGCCTCTGCACATCTCAACAACTTTTGGTTATATGTAACAGCACACTGAAGTTGTCTGTCTGCCACAGACTAACTCTTCTGTTAAGTGACATTGTATGGCAGATTTAGGTTCCTTTTGGTTGGCAACTATAGTTAGGTTGCCATAATTGTCAATTATTTGTTTCTTTATCAATTTAGGGTTGTTGTGTTATTCTTTTGTCAAACTCTTGTTCCATTCTGCCTATATAAATGGACAGACATTTTCATTGAATATAGGTCATTGAGGATAGGTCTTAGCGGGATGCCGGGCTTGTGAAGTTTGGGTAGTTACAGTCCCTAAACTCAAGGTATTCATTCAGCTAACCTTTCGAGCGGATGACGTAATGCAACGTCTACAAGACCGGCTTACTACAGCAGTAGGCCGAACATTCTGTGCTGCAACTCCAGTCATTAGATATAAAACCGTACCGATTCCTACACCAGCAGTCAAAGAGCCTGTTCCTCTGTATGCCACAAACAATTGTATTTACCAATTCACATGTAGATGCCAGGCCTTCTACATTAGTAGAACAGAGAGACAGCTTAACAAACGAGTGTCAGAACACATACCTCAATGGGTCAACAAGATACAACACGCAGGAGATGCTAGCCTCATGGGGCCGACACACCGGAAGCTCCCGGCGTCTTCAATTGGTAGGCACATTGTCGAGAGCGGCCATGTGGTTGACAGAGACACTGCCTTTCGCGTGTTGTTTAACACACAAAATACTCGCTTGTTAAAATTTGCAGAAGCAATTATGATCAATCAACGCAAGCCAGAATTGTGCAAACAGAAATACATGTTATTCAGCTTAAAATTACCGTGGTAGATAATTGACATTACTGTGCGAATATGTGTATATTTCAACTTGAAGGATTTATCTAGTTAATTCACGTAAGTTGTGTGATTTCTGCAGTATGGACCTGACGAGATGCAGCGAAATATGCCAGGCAATAAATCGTGCAATCTATTGTTTGTGTCTTCGTTATTCAAATTCACTACTGGAAAATTTTCTTGAAATTAGTTATATTATTCTTGTTGTGTTACGTCCCTAGGGTGCAGCAGCCATCCCAATGTATATCTGCTCACTGTTTCCATCAGCAGTTGGTTATGATATCTCCTCTCTTGACCTCAAAGACGGCATTGATGTCCTTGTCGCGCTAGCGTCAGACTCTTATCTGTACAAGTCCGTACTGCATTAACTAAAACAGTCCTGTCCATGCTTCTTCCCATTTGTATTGGTGCATTATTTGCCAGCTGGTCTGTGTGTTCATTACCGTTTACATCAGCATGTGTGGATGCGTACATCCTTGTTAGTGATGTGAAGTGCAACTTCCGAATGCTGTCTATACATTCAGAGCAGAGACTGCCTGTTGCTATTTCATTAGCATGTTCATGGTCTCTCTCTCTCTCTCTCTCTCTCTCTCTCTCTCTCTCACACACACACACACACACACACACACACACACACACACACACACACATATAAATATCATAGAAAGCGTAACTGTCAGTTCTGCTGCCCATGCAAGCGTCCTGGAGGCAGCGGTGATCACCCTAGTTTAAAATCCCCACCTCAAGGAGGGTTGAATGGGGATGTTTAAACTACACACAACTCTGGGGATGATTCAGTCTCATAGAATTGATAACATCCATTTATTTATCTGGGAAGAAATGGTGGTGAGACAAAGCATCAGTCACCTCACATCATTACACAGCAACCAAAAATGTGTTTAGGTCTATCCCTTCATGGAGTATCTGGCACGGTGTTACTCTTTGAATAGAGACACAGAAATAAAACCAGCAGACCGACGAAGAATTCAAATCTATGTGTTTATCTGTCGTAGGCAGGCGGGTTTATTGTGTTTGTATTTTTGGCGCTCGTTTGGTTT
>OY992884.1:77392263-77432263 GCA_963921405.1 Cepaea hortensis | reverse complement strand
CTCACAAACACACACGCACGCACGCTCGCTCGCTCGCGCGCGCACACACACACACACACATAAAGAACTCACGGCATTATGAATCTTGAGGCCTCTCTAGTGTTTATAAACTATTGTAAATTAGTTCAGTGTTGTGCCTGTAATATCATCTTAGCCAAATGAGCGTGTATAACAGTGCTGTAAGTCGTTGTGTTTGTTGGTTGCTCCAGGTTGTACACCGTTAGTTATTTCCATACCCTTCAACATCAGCATTTTTGACTGATCCTAATTTATTGGCAAGTTTGCGTTCAGTAGTTTGCCATTGCTTTTTGAACGACCGGAACTCATTCCTTTTTATGGCAACACCAATACAATGGGGTCTGCTTCCATATGCTCGCAGCTGTGTTGATTGATTGATTGACTGATTGATTGATTTAGGAACCGACATCACAACATTCGGGGCATTCCCATAAGCGCTCCGTCCCCATCCTCAGCAGCCAGCGAAGAGTTCCAACACCAATAGTTCCAGTAGCAATCTGATTATATGTCCGTCTCGCCTTTCCTCTGAGCGTCGATCGTCGGCCAGATCCCATCGTCACTCCACACTGTCGCATTCTTGCCAGACCATGGTGATCCATTTGCTCCTCCGAGGTGTACACGTGCTCCCACAAGGCCGCAACCACGTCTGCCTTATCATGCATCAATACTCCACCAAGTTTTGCAGAGCCAGCCAATCTGTCTGCCTGTTCATTCCCCAGCACACCAGCATGCCCCGGAGAAAAGATCCAGACGATACTTGCCACCCGTGACTTCCGAAGCGAAGCAAGCCACTCTACACGAAGCCTGCTTGTCCTCACCCTGCTCAGCATGATTTCTGAGTCAGTTACAATCACGATGTGTGTGTGTATCGTATTCTACATCCAGCGGAAAGCTGCACTGACTGCCTCCACCTCCATCCTTAAGCTAGATGGTGTGGTATCATACGCCAGGCTCTCCTGCACCAAACGTTGACCATTAGCCTTTGCCAAGAACCCCCAGGTACTCCTACTACCTCTCAGCATCGAACCATCTGTGTATATAATCACATCACCCGGGCAAGCATTATGCTGAATTAGCTGATGGATTTTCACTTCCGTGGCCCCTGCTGGTCACTCCCTGCACTCCCGGCTCAATGTGATAACTCTGAACAAGTCTGACTGCTCCGCTGGCACTCTGACCCACTCCTCTCCTCGCCTAATGTTCTCCAAGATGCACACCTGTCTGATCGTATCCTCCGCCTGAGCCATCCATGATTTCCCTCTTATCAGTCACTGGCCCTTAACTGCGTCCAGCGCCTCGTGCACGGGTGATCTGTGTTAGCAGCTACTCTGAGGTATGCCTTCGCCTGCATCACCTTAAGCCAACCAGCAACAGTCGGCAAACGAAGGAGGTACCGTATGCACTCCACTGTGGTGTCTCTGGTGCATCCCAGAATGACCCGCATAGCCTCGTTCTGTATGCGCTCCAATCTCACCAGCTGATTATTTGAGACAGTGAGCAGTCCTAGTCCATAATCAGTCACTGAGAGGATCAAGTGCTGGTATAGTCTGAAAAGGCTCTATGTCCATTGCAGCCATAGTTTTAAGTGCGTTGAGTCCCTTTTGAGATCTTCTCACAACCGTTTAAACATGATCCTTGAAGGACAGGCTCCTGTCAAATGTGATTCCCAGATAGTTTAGTTTGTTCTCTCTGTTGCCGCTTCCACCATCTATCGTGAGTCTTGGAACATCAGCTCTCACAGTACTGTTGTCCAGAGAGCACCACAAAACAGCCGCCTTTTCCGGATGGATGACAGCACCCATTTCAGTGCACCAGTCAATCACGTTGTCTACTGTCACCTGTAGCTCCTGGGCTGTTTGCTCCCTATCTCTCCCCTGCCTATATGCAAGAATATCATCTGCAAATGTTAGAATTCTTCCATCCCCTGGTGCTTCTAGGTTTGCAATTTTGCTCGTATACACGTTAAAGAGCACCGGTGAGATTGCGGATCCCTGTGACAGTCCCCGGGTTAAAATATGTGGCTCTGAGGTCCATGCACCCAGACGGAGAGCAATCCGACGAGAATGCAAGACGGCCGCTATCCAGTTCATCAACCAGGGATTGACCCCCTTCTACATCAGTACGGTCATCAAAATATCATATCGAACTCTATTGTACACATCCTCGAGATCAAGCGCTGCCGCCATCGTTTCTTGTCTACTCTGGAACCCCTCATAAACGTCAAAGGCAAAAGTGCCTGTAGCTCCCCAGGCCTCTTGGAAGAAGATTCCCCCTTTCCAATAACTCTTGCAGCTTGACAGCAACTATCTTCTCTAAAACCTTCCCAAATGTATTTTGAAGGGTGATGATCCTAAAGCCGCTAAGCTTTGAATGATCCTTGAATGGTTTTGGGAGAGGGATGAGATAACTGTACCCAATCCTGCGGTACTGATGCTGTCCTAATGCTCTGGTTAAAGCAGTCGGTCATCTCCTTCAGGTCTGCATCGCTCAAAGCCTTCATGTGGCCATACCTGACCCCATCAGACCCTGGTGCCGTGTCTTTTGCCTTTTTCAAAATATGTTTAACATCTTCAACCCGTATGATGTCTTCAAAAGGCATATTATTTATGATGCCAGAAAACTCCTATCTAACTGCATACCTGGCGTCCACATCATCATAATTGGTCTGCTCTAAAAAATCTCTGGAGAAAGGCCTTCCCTTTCTCTTTGTCTGTTGTCACGCGCACACCATCATCTCTATAAATTGTTCCCATTGTCATAGGCCGATCTTTTCTTTGTATTTGTCTGTGCAGTTTCCAGAATTTTCGCAGTGTTTTCTCACCTCCAACTTCATTCATGAAACATTCCCATTTTGCCTTTTTGGCCTCTGCAGCACAGCGCTTGAAAACCTCCACCTTGTCTTCCTTGACATTTTCCGCCGTGTCCACTTCCTCTCGTGAGCTTCTGGGTGTCTGTCGCACTTTCCTTAGCTGCTTCACTGCAGCTTTCTTTGCTTTCCAAGCCTGGTCTACTTCTGGGGTCCACCATGGGGATTGCAAAAAAGGAGTTTTAACAGCCCTGTTGCATGCCCCCTGTCTGAGGCTTCCAAGAAGGCTGTCGGTCCACTCATACCGGAGAAGGCCTTGCGAGCTCTCCCAACCTTAACTTTCTTGGATTTAGAGATCAGGACTGGGCATGGCATGTGATCACCCCCATGGTCATTCAAAACAGTCCACTTTACATCAAGGACTGATGACTAGGAGACAAGCGCCAAGTCAATATCTGTGTCTGCATCGCCAGGCCTCATTGCTATTCTAGTCGGCCTACCATCATTTATGCAGACCACATCGGAGTCCACCATGGCATCGGCAAGGGCTATTCCCTGTTGGTTTTCTCCACTGCTGTCCCAATCTCTGTTCCTCGCATCGAAGTCTCCACATATGAATAGCCTATCACCCGGTAATTCCTCCAATTCCTTAAGCCAGTCCCAGTGTTCCTGTCTGACAAAACAGTCCACTGTGGCATATATATTTATGATGTTCCAACTTAATTCCCCAATCTCCACTGGCTCAAGTCAAGTAACACATGCTTCACTCCTTCCTTCACCAGCAGACCTTGCCCATGTCTCATCTGCCCAGTAGGGTTTATATAACTGGCGTACTATAGCAATGCTATTTGTCTGTATTTAGCTCCTGGAGCATGATGACATCAAAATCATACATAAGCCTCTCCAATACAGGACCTCTCTGCCTGGCACTACGACAGTTCCAATATCCCACTCTTACATGGTTGAGACCTAGTCTCTCCACTTTTCGTCTTGTTTTCCTGGCCCCTGCTCTCCTATTTATATGCCTTCTTCTCACACCATTTCCTGGTCCTCTCCTCCTCACTCTCTCTTCGCTAACCCCTGAAGGATGTGTCAAGCTCAGAGCACGTGCCCCATAGCTCCGGCGACGATTCTCTTGTTTAAACAATACCATATACACAAAGTTTGGATAATGCAGGAAATGAGCGGTCACCCTAGTAGAGCCTGCCTGCTAGGGAAGGGGCAGGGGATGTCCCTCAGCAGTCCATAAACCTGGCGCCGCCCCGCCCGCATACCAGACGTTTCACGTTCACGACCAGCTCACCCGTGGCCATTCAGTCCTCGGCATGTCGGTCCACCTTAAACTTGGGGGTTTATAATCGGAGTTTTCCATCTCCTAGATTGGCTTTAAGAAAGACCACATACCTTTTGTTTACACAATAATCATTGTTACATAATAGATCCTACAGGTCATATATCATTTGTCTACACATTGGTAAATTCGCAGCTGTGTTTCGAACGCGGTATGCGGGATTGCGAATTGCGTCCATAACACCTTCTACCACAGAGCCGTACATTATATTTAAGAGTAAGTCGTGGTCGCATAGAAATGTATAAAATCATCATATCATATCTTTCAACTAAACTGTTCGTTTTAATCTAATAAAGACGCTTAAGAAGTGAAAAGAAATATAAATTGAAAGACACAAACATTTTACAAAATAAACCTTTATTTAAGTGCTGGTGTCACGGTTCGTTGTGTTTCATAAAAAAGTACGCTTATTATGTCGTTTAGAAAACTAAACAGACAACTATTGTCATCTTGAATAAACATAAAAGATTCGGTGTCAGAACATGTGATATGTTATAGTCAAGCCACAACAGCCTTTAATTCTGTATTACTTAAATGTCCTTAACATGGATAGCTGACACTGAACCTATGTAAACAACATTGGAACTGTGCTTCAGTGCTGCCGTTTATCAGAAGTATCCATGGCTGGCTTTTACTAAGTGACTCTTCTACTTTAGGATGTAAACACAGAGACAGGGTAGCTCTATCAAGGAAAGTCCTTTCTTACACTCCCTGTTACTACAGTCTTCAACAGTTGTAGATCTTTTGCATTTTCATCATTAGTAGTTAATTAAAACAACGAATTCTGTGCAGACATAATTTTATGGTAACAAAAATGCTTAGGATATAAAGTGTCTTAACATACACAGACACATAATTCAATAACTGAGTGTGTGAGGAAGTTATGTTTGATTGGCCTCGCTAGCATCTATCGTACGCCATCTGAAAATTGTAATCTTCACTTGGAAAGACACACACCGCGGTTTTTAAATCACCGCTGCTTTTATGAACTGATAGTGTATGCAAAGATACAGGCACAAAAAAATAACATACTGAATGTTGATTATTCTGGCATATGTCAATAGAAAGAAAGAGACAAGCAACGCTCTTTGATCACAGAATGAGAAGCGAGATATCGTAGAACGTGATGACTGCAAAGATCTGCAGTACAAGGTGTAGAGGCAGATGAAGAAAAATGGTTCCGGTTAGTCTAAGGCGAGACATGGAGGAGTATCATTCCTATCATTGGTTCAAAACAGCAGGGACCGAGATCTGTGACCAACACCTAGCCATCTGGCAAGGCACATGATGATGTTTATAGAAAAAGCTTTGACTACACACCATGCTCAGGTACCAGTGTACATATTCATAATAATGCAAGTTAGAAATCATTACACTTTATTAAAAGTCATCAAAAGTTGCCAAACATATATCGTGTTTTAACCAGTAAATTAAATATGAGTAGCCTGATGATCTGCAAATTGATTTTATTGTTTTGCTGGAACCTTTCGGTTTTTCTTTTGCTCACGTTCACCGTCGTTAAAATATTTGTCAAAAGCATAAACACCGGCAACAACCAGGCCAGTAGCTAGAGTAATTGCAGCGCCTGTCAGAAGGTTGTCAACCTGGAGATCAACAAGTGATATAATATCCGTGTAAAAGACAAAATATGATGTATATAATATCCGTGTAAAAGACAAAATATGACGTCACTCATCAATTATCGCGTCACTTTCTGTATGCAATACGAAATTATAACAAATCTACTCGCCTTGCCGCCTGCACCAGTTTTAAAATATCTGATCAAGGGACTGGAGATTTGGCTAAACAGTGGGAAGTACACGAAATTCGTAATTTCGCATACCACGTTGGAAACACAACTGCGGACGATTTGGCAGCAGACCGCCTTGCGTTGATTTTCATAAAAATAGTATGAGTGTCGGTCATTCAGAAAGCAATGGCAAACTTCTGAAAGTTAACTTGCCAAGGAATCACAAACAGCCACAGAATGTTGGGGTTGACTGCGACGTTTTGTAAAGGATATGCAACTAACTTGTTTAGCCTTCACTTTGCAGGACATTTCCTTTTACCCATTTAGTCAGGGTCAACCTGGAAGCCCAGGTGTATAATTTTTTATTCCCCATCTCGACGGGGATTCAAACGCAAACGGTTAGCGTGCTGGTCACTGCACTACTGTGGCTCCCAAAATATCTATATAATTATACATACAGTACAACTTCGAGTAACCGTTACCACCAGGACCAGGGTTGTGACGGATAACCGAATAGACGGATAACAGAAATATCTTATTACATATGTACAGTAATGTGATTTTACTGCGGGCGTGGGACGAAAATGATGAAAATAAAATCCTTTAAAAATGAATAATACATACATATTGTATTTAATTTTTACAAAACAATCAATATAAACTTCAATATAAGAGTAGCAATGTACAGAGATGTATTGTAATTCTATACACCTAAGGCTTATCCACCCGCTTCACACGCCAGTGATCCCGGATTCCGCGAAACTCGAGTCTAGTGCTTCCATATTGACGTGGATAAGCCTTAGATTCATACCAGAATACGATCAGCGTTGCCAGTAGTGGGTTGTGCTCAATATTTAAGAATGTTCCAATCTACGCAGATGTTACACAATGGCATTATTTTCTTCGTAGAGACGACCATAATCTGTTTTCTTACAATTTAATTTTAACCTTAGTTGTTCACTGTGTACAATAACCGCATCTACTAAATGTTGTAGCTCCTTCCCTGTTATGCTGTTTTAATATACACTGAACTCTTATGTAGTACGTACCTGATGAGATACAGCGAAATATGTCAGGTAATAAATTGTGCAATATATTCATTTAGTCTTCATTATTCAAATGCTCAATGGGCAAACATTGCTTTTGAAAAACTAAAATGCCAGGAATGAAGTTATTTACATACCTGATCACTTTTTGACCTGCCATAGCGACACCACTTTGCAAAATGCTCACAATTTTGAAAGAGCAGATTGTAGTCAATGCCTCCAAGTTTACTCTTAGCATTCGCCACAATTGCTGTGGGACTGAGTGGCCTGTTAGATAAATGCTCAGTAACATTAACATAAAATATACAGTCTGGAAGTTATATTCACAGGTAAATCATACCCCATGAGAGAAACTGCCACTTGGGTATATCAAATGCGGGACATCTTGCTTATGACAGAGAAGTTCCCCGGAAGGTTGTTATTGGAGCGAGTTTCTGCAAAGGACATGCTACTGAATGAACGAATGATTATTAAATAGTACACAAATGAATGAAAATTGATAATTCATGATTATGTGCATCCAATTTCAGTGATAATTTAATTGAATAACCACAGAGGATCGTGCAATCACAGAACTAACATGAAAGCAGACCAGTAAAAGATATTGGGACGGAGACCTGAGGACGATAGTCACTTTGGAGACGAGCTGTCTTATTTGGAGAAGTGAAATAACATCTACAGATCAGATGGACGTTGTCTGCTTCTGGAGGTATGAACCTGGTGGTCTGGATAAGGTTGGCTGATGGTGTAGGGCAGCCAGGCATAACCCTTATCACAGATGATCAATTCTCTTTAAATTACGGAGAGACTGAGTAAAGTCAGGAACAGGCTTTGTATAACTATTTCACAATTATAATCAGTCGTCACGAACCCTACCATGTTGATTATTGTAACGTGTGTAATGTTACCATATTCTTGATTGAATGATGGTAGAATATATTACTCATTGTGGTTGAATATACTTAAATGATAATACAAGGTAACCACATATCATGTTGTTATTGAGATAGTTAATCTAAAATGAATAGAATAAAGCTAATAGTTCGATTAAAGTCTTATAGACATGTTTTTAAAGAATTAGCTAATCGAAATTTCATAGATTAAAGTAATAGTAAATTAAAAGTTGATATACATATTTCTCGGGAAAAATAAAGAAGTACAGATAAATTATATGATCAAATAAAATAGTAAGTTAAAGATCGTGTTGAAATGTATTCTAACAGGAGGTTTAATTTGACAAAACATATATTTTATACTATAAACAAGATTATCATAAGTTTGTTTTCATTTCAGAGTGTTTCAGATTTGTTCAATAGAGACAAGACAAGTTAATTAGAGTTAGACTTAGTGGAAGATAAACTCTATGGACCGCTGAGTGAACTAAAAAAAAAATACTGTTAGATTCATACAAGAGACAACATTGCAGTTATAGACATATTTCAGGTGAACGAAAGAAGACGAAGAAGAAGAAGAAGAAGAAGAAGAAGAAGAAGAAGAAGAAGAAGAAGAAGAAGAAGAAGAAGAAGAATAAACTGTCTGTGATGTTTGAAATCGCACCCATTTTGCTTGGGGCGGCGGTGTGTGTCATGAGCTGAAATGTAAGCTCTGATCACACTGAAGCACGTACACCGCCTTACGGCGAGAAGCACGCTTTGACGATGGCCAGGAGAGAAAGGTCTCTCCAAAGCCGGGCACTCGGAGGTAGACCGTGGTCGAAGACAGACTGGCCGAGACTCGTGTGGTAGGCAATGGCGACGTTAGTGTCGTGGCCATCAATATATATTTTAATATTATTATTATAGACGTTTTTGAAAGTAAAAGTGATTGATGATTATGATTGAAATCTGAGATAAAATGAAGCGCTGTAAATGTGAATTCAAGGATACAATAGAAATTGTGAATGTGTTCGGCGCTTTGATTAAAGTGCTTGTATTTAGTGTGTCACTCTTTGATCCGATGGAAAAATGTTAGAGTCAAAATATCACATTATAAATAGCCAGTCATAACTCAGATAACTCAACAACATGTTATACTAGATTAATGAAACTTGAGGACACCTTTAAACCCATATTTTGGGCCATGACACTTCCAATGTCAAAGTGATACTGATGACATCTTAAAGTGGTGTTAACAACATCAAACTGATTGTCAGTTATCATTCTGACACACGGTATCTTATACTATTATTGACCCATGGCAATTATTAACAAAACAACTTTAAGACTCGTCTTGGAAGAATCAATGAAAACCCTCTACACTTCCGGTGTGTAATTGATTTTGAGGACTGTCATTTAACCAGAAATGTTGTAGCACGCAGAAAGGTCACCCTCTTTGAAAACGAATATACTAAGCGGCTTCTGGCTGTTTCTATACACGGACATTCTAACATCTTCTACCAGGATATTTCACTGTCTAAAAATCTGTAGTTTGCTCAAAATTTGAGTCACGTGAGGTTGATGGTTCAGGGACACCAATATCCTCTTCTTCGTCGTTTAACTTCTGTGATACATCTATCCTCTGCTCTCATCTGAGAACCAAAATACTTAAACCGGCCGTCTTGCTTCCGACTAATCTCGTATAACTTAATGCTGGATTTGGGAAGACGTGACTAAACATAGTCATACCATCAACGATATTACTGAAAAGTGTGACTAAACATAGTCATATCAACTACGATGCTATTGAGAAAACTAAACTAAACATAGTCATACCAACAACAATGTTACTGAGAAGACGTGACTAAGAATAGTCACACCAACAACGTGTTTCTCGGTGGTTGACGATTTCTTAGTGTGTGAGTCTGTGTCGGTTTCTGTTTGGATGTTATGCTTTTCTTTGGGTTGTTTCGCGGTGTTTTCTCTGTGTTTGTGTTGATTTCTTGTGGTTGTGCCAGTCTATCGTTGTGTCAGTTTTCAGTGGTTGTGTCGTCTTTTGATTGTCGGCTATCTTTTGGTTGCGTCAGTGTTTCTCAGTGTTGTCGATGTGTGTGTGTGTGTGTGTGTGTGCGCGCGCGTGTGTGCGTGCGTGTGTGTGTGTGTGTGTGTGTGTGTGTGTGTGTGTGTGTGTGTGTGTCGGGTACCGTTTTACTCTGTCAGTTACATTTGGATGTTTTGATTTCTTAGCTTGCATAGATCTCAGTGTTTTTTCTTGATTTCTTTGGTTGTGGCGGTCTGTCGTGTCCGTTTTCAGTGGTTGTGTCAGGGTTTCTCAGTGGTTGTCGATTTTTTTTTCTGTGTGTCTGTTATAATTTACTGTGTTGGTTGCTTTTAGATATTTTGCATTTCTTTTGGTTTTTTTCAGTTTTTTTTTCTCAGTATTTTGTGATTAATTTCATTGGTTGTGTCAGTCTGTCGCTGTTTCAGTTTTCAGTGATTGTTTCGGTGTCTTTTGATTCTTGGTTTTCTGTTGGTTGTGTCAGGGTGTTTTTCGGTTTCTTTCTGTGTGTCTGTCAGTTACAGTTTTACTATGCCAGTTACTTTTGGACACACACACACACACACACACACACACACACACACACACACACACACACTTAGAGAGAGATAGGGAGGGAGGGATAGAGAGAGATAGAGATAGATAGAGAGAGAGAGAGAGAAATAGACAAACACTGAAAATGACACAACCACTGAAAATGGCAAGCATTGAGACAACCAAACAAGCTACATAACCAGTCGAACTGACATAACCACTTTAACTGATGGATCCTAAGGAACTGACAAACACTGAGACACAAATAAGCTAACACAATAAGTGAAACACATACAAAGAAAACTATAACTACCAAATAATTCAACACAAAAGAAAACGACAAATCCAAAGAAACCTACACAGACATCAGCAACTTTTGGAGTAGCGTAGTTGTCATCACTTTGATAATTAAATTTAGCTGCAGTTAAATTTAGCAAAATTTAGCTGCCAATCAGATATCTTGATTGATTGATTGATTGATTGATTTAGGAACCGACATCACAGCATTCGGGACATTCCCATAAGCGCTCCGTCCCCATCCTCAGCAGCCAGCGAAGAGTTCCAACACCAATAGTTCCAGTAGCAATCTGATTATATGTCCGTCTCGCCTTTCCTCTGAGCGTCGATCGTCGGCCAGATCCCCTCGTCACACCTCGTTGCCTCATTCTTACCACACTATGGTGATCCATTTACTCCTCCGAGGTGTACACGTGGTCCCACAAGGCCGCAACCACGTCTGTTTTGTCATGCATCAATACTCCACCAAGTTTTGAAAAACCATCCAATCTGTCCGCCTGTTCATTCCCCAGCACACCGGCATACCCAGGAGAAAAGATCCAGGTGATGCTTGCTACCCGTGACCTCCAAAGCGAAGCAAGCCACTCTGCACAAAGCTTGCCTGTTCTCACCCTCCTCAGCATGCTTTCCGAGTCAGTTACAATCACAATGTGTGTATGTATCGTGTTCTCTATCCAGCGGAAAGCTGCACTGCACCTCCATTCTTAAGCTAGATGTTGTGTTATCATACGCCAGGCTCTCCTGCACCAAATGCTGACCATTAGCTTCTGCCAAGAACTCCCAGGCACTTCTCCTACCTCTCAACACCGACTCATCCGTGTAGATAATCACATCACCCGGGCGAGAATTATCCTGAATTAGTTGCTGAATTTCCACTTCTGTGGCCCCTGCTGGCCACTCCCTGCACCCCCGGCTCTATGTGATTATAACTCTGCACAAGTCTGACTGCTCGGATGGCACTCTGACCCACTCCTCTCCTCGCCTGATGTTCTCCAAGGGGCACACCTGTCTGATCGTATCCTACGCCTGAGCCATCCATGATTTCCCTCTTATCAGTCTCTGACCCTTAACTACGTCCAGCGCCTCATGCAACGGGTGATCTGTGTCTGCAGCTACTCTGAGGTATGCCTTCGCCTGCATCACCTTGTGCCTACCAGCAACAGTAGGCAGACCAAGGATGTAACGCATACACACTACTGGAGTATCTCTGGTGCATCCCAGAATGACCCGCATAGCTTCGTTCTGTATGCGCTCTAATTTCACCAGCTGACCCAATCAGATATCTATGGCACCTTGCCGAATTGACAGACGATAGTTGTTACATTGACCGTGTCGCGCTGTGTTATAACGTGCTGGTATGGGAGCCGGTCGCCCAGAAAGCAATGGCAAACCACTGAACGTAACACTTGCCTAGTACATCAACAGCAGCTGAAAAATGCTGGTGTTGACTGCAGCGTCCCGTAAGGGATACGCAACTTTAAAAAAAATGTTCAAAAAGGCAAAAAAACTACAACCCATGGCGGTAGCGAATGTGATTGATTAGGCCAATTTTCGCTGTAAATGTTCTTCTACAGTGGATGCATGTGAACCATTGGTCATTTCCACCATCATGCACCATCTTACGTCTCGCACGCTCATTGTGTGGCTTATCTGCAATCATTTTCTGCTTCGTCTTTATTCGATTTCTGATACCAAACAGATAATCACAGACATAAACTAACACATCAGGCATTTCATTTTCAGCAGCACAGTTCACAGTATACAACACAAAACACTACTACACAATAGGAAACAAGAAGGTCTAGTACTACAACACCTACAGACAAAACTACAAGCATTGAGGATTAACCATATAGACCACCTCATCATTTATCGAGACCAACACTCATTAGCATTATACTACATTGCAATTAGAATACACTGGCTTAGGAAAATAGACAACACAACACAGCACCGCATTATTACGGCACACTACCCCGATTTTACAACACATGTATGGATGCAATTTAACACAACAGAGAAGAAACAGATGAACATATTACCTATACATGTTCAACATCAACTAATAGAAAAATCGAAGGAGCCAGTTTGTGACGTTCTCACAGCCCACACGCACGCACAGACACAAACGACAGACCACAGAAGGAGAATAATGTAAATAAAACGAAGAAAAGGAAACCATCCCCACTTACCGGTCATTTTCCTTCACCAACTTAATCGATTTATCGTCTGTATGTGATGTTGTATCTTTTCGTCTATGTGTCTGTGGCAAGAGTATGTTGTTGTTGTTGTTGTTGTTGTTGTTGTTGTTTATACACTACTCATACATATAAAGCTTAGCCGTAGGGCACTTAAACATTAGTTTAGTTTAGTTTAGTCGATGGATCAACATCACTGCACACGGTGTAACCCATAAGTGCTCCGTTCTCCTCCTAACACAAACCTGAGTTTGGAGAAACTCAGCTCAGTGCACGAACTCCGTAGCACCGGCGAGGATCCTGAAATACTTTGGGTAGATGTTTAACTCGACATTTTGCCATGGGCAGCGCCGTTAGGCTACTCTTTTTCGATTTCCAACTGCCAAGGGATGTTTTACGTGCGCAACAATACACACGGGCGTCTGATCTCACTACCCAGAGACCAAGGGAAATTTTATTACTAGAAGTCCACGTGAAAAAATCCCGCTCCTCACCGGGACTTGAACCCGGGACCTCCAGCACTCGAGGCAGAAACCATACCTCGAGACCACGCAGCCGAACATAGTTTTGTCAAATAAACTACGCCCAAGGAAATAAATTATACGACCCTCTCTACCCCCGCAGAAAAAAAAAATCCAGATTGATGGAATCGATAACGGTCACTTTTCAAATTCAACCTAGCCCCCCCCCCCCCCCCCCGAAAAAAAAACAAAAACAAAAACAAAAACAACAAAGAAACAATTGTTCATACAACAGTTGGTGGATCAATTTTGCTACATCATCTGTACTGAGCGGGTGTGACATGTTTGATTGAGTTGACAGAGGACCTAGTTAGTAGGGTTCTCTGGAGATATATCTTGAATAATAAATAACAAGATAAAGGATATGATTTAGCACGTTTTGTCTAGAGGTCACTCAAATGAGCTAATCATTCCCGCAATAGCCTTTTTTGGAGAACATTTTTCTTTGGCTCAAACCCCCACTGTGAGACCACTATGTATCTACAAAGAAATTTATAAAAGAAGTAAAATAGTTCACCCAAGGCCAGAGAAGATCTGAACTATTAGCGCCTGTACAACTGAGGATCCCTCTCACTCAACATAATGTTGCCAGTGTGCTGTTCGTCCGTCACATAGATCTCCTATATATTTTGTCAGTATGACCTATATCAGGTTGTCCCAATTCTTTGGGATTGTAGGATTCAATTATTTGTAGGCAAACTCAACAATAACTGTACATTACATCTGTTGGACAAGACATCTACATGACAGTTTCTTGACAAAAGTGGTACATACATTCACAAGGAATTGTGTACACCAGCCATTGTACAAGACTTACATCATAAGAGATACTTGACAACATCTATACAAGACTTTTCACAATATGTATAATTGTAATATAATAAAAACGTCTCTACCCTTTCCTATTTATGGACTCCCTTAAAAATAAACAAACCCTTACAATTACTGATTAAGTAACTTACTTAATGTAGGAGAAAATAAAACAGCGATAGACTGACCGTGGCACAGCTAAATTTAGTTTGGCTTGTTTTCTCTCCCGTATCTGGCCAATCCTGGCGAGGGGGAAAACAAAGACTGAAGCGGCCATTTCTAGTCAAGAGAACAGACAAGAAAGTCGACCTTTCCCTTCGGGGAGAAGGTAGTTTGTTTTAAAACCATGATTCTCTTCAAGCTATTGGTATGTTATCTACATATATTAAGATATATTTATGTATTACCTAGACCAGTATGTTTAATTAAGAATTAGTTACAATTCTCTTAAACCAGGCTGGATGATGTTTACTAAGGAAACACAGGTGGGCGCCACGCTGTAATTTTTCCTATGTCTTACAATTTCAAATCCATATGTTAATATCTTGTATAGGCACTATGAACTTATATCTCACTAGTAGTGCTATAATCTATGAATATTATGTGTACTGTAAAGTATCAACTCTCATGTCTGAAACACATTCTAGAGATTTTCTCACTGTAGGAGCAGACCCCTGATTCAGGCTTCATAGTAAAGAACTAGTGTCTGTCAATTTCATATTCCTATGGTAAAACTTCTAGGCACTGTGAACAATATCTCACTATTTATGCTTAGAAATCTGCAAATAATCTATGTACTATAGAAAGGTGTTTTATTCATGCGGGGACATACAAATGATTACGCATATTCCTGACTCGTACTTAGTCAGGGGATAAAATATTTTGCCACATTATAATCTGTAACTTGGAAATATAGTGCTAAATTTTAGTACCATTCTTTTGTTAACAGATTAGTAACCACTCCATATGAGGTTGAACATATAATCATTTCATAAAATAGTGTTAGGGACAGGCCATGTTTGAATATAAATTCATGAACAATTAAACGCGTGATGTAAATGTATGTTCGGATAGGATTCACTCCGCATCGCCTCACCGTAGTAGAAACAGAAGCGAAGATTGATGTGAATAAATTGCTTGCAATATTCAGAAGACTGGACCATGCGGCATAAGTTATTCTTATAAATACCCTCCGAATAATAGCAGTCATTGGCAAAACATATCACAGCGATTACTATCCTCATGTGCTGTACGCAGTGGGGGAAAACAATGGATGTTTTAGTTCATGAAGATAATTCAAAAACCTAGGCTCCCTGCATCATCATTATGATTAATTATTATGTATGAGTATCATGTACTTAATATCAGAGAAATGTACATGTATGTCTTTTTCTGGTATGAGAATTTTCTTTGTTCTGATTGTTACTTTTTACTGTGGGAATATACATTTTAATGTTGCACCTTGGGATTAGAGGATGTTGATGTAAGAATACATATGTATGTCAGTACTTAAGAAGCCAATAGTGAATAGTCTTGACCTAGTGATGATTATAGTGCCGAAATGAAGACGCGGCATTAGAAACCACAGGGATTCTGTATAGGCTATTCTCTTCAAGTAATGAGAGAGACAATATCAACATGTTGGATGGACAGAATGACTTCACCCATCCAATAGTCCCAGTAACAACAGAACAAAATATAAGTGAGAAAATACCTTACTCACTATGAAGAGTCAGAATGGCTCTACTCAGCAATGAGGGACAGTGGAACATGGACACCCACTCCTTTCCCCTTCTCCCCTTGGTGTTTTGTATTTGTGTTTGTAATTGTGTTGTAAACCTTTTACCATAACACAGTAGGTTAATGCTAGTGTTGTATTCTTGTCATCCCTTTTCTATAGAAGAGAAGCAGGTGGTGGTTGAATTTGGTGGGACTATATCACTAACACTGGATCCTGGGTAAACAGCCATAAAGTGAATGTCCAAACCATAGTCTGGATCTAGCAATACCTCAATGTTTACTGCGGCACTCAATAGCTCCATAGCGAGCAACAGATAAATTCGAAGACAACTGACTGGGTGAGTGATTAAGTCCTATTTTAGTAGGAATATCCAGGATGGACTTCAAGATCTAATAATCTACAAAGATGAAGATCATCAGAGTACTGACAACAGTGTATCGTTTGCGTTACTTCTGAGAAGTATCACCAATGGCCTCATCATTCAACCAAGTCAGTGAAACTGGGACAATCCTTCTTCAAGTTACTAAAACTAACAACAGTGAGTAACCTTCAACTGTTGGTTGGATTACCAAGTTAATATCCACAATGGATAAGTCTTCGAAAGAACATCTCACAGCTGCAAAAGTCAAACATAAGGTTCCAGCCATGCAACCTCAAGTTCTAGCTATGAACACCAACTCAAACAAATGGGAAGAGACACTGAAACAACATTATAGCCAATACAAACAAATGTACCAACTTCAGAACATCTGAACCATAACTACACCAGATTACCTCAAGGTCCCAAACCTGAACACCATCAAAAGAACCATATGAAAGCAGCTAGATGAGTAAATGCCTTTACGCCTGCAACCAAAGGAATCACCTGATGGCTTGCAAACCTGGATATGTGGTGGAGTAATATTCTTCAGTTACATGCCTGCAGCAGAATCTTCAGATGAAACCATATGATTGATTCACCACTGTATGTTCTACATAGAAATGGAATGAATGAGAACTCTATGCTGGTCCCATGTCAGCCTAACTGCCCATCATCAAGTGTGGGATGGCCTATCAACATGAACCGGGTGTGTGACAAAGCCTTTTGAACTAAATTGGGAAACGGTTAACATAAACCGAGCTGTTGGACAGTCGTCATCTTTTCATCGATAAGATGAGATAGGGAAGAACCTTCTGCAGAGCTTAAGTTGCATCTCCTGAAAGTATGATAGACCTAGGCATCAATTTCAATTGGAACACAGCCCAAATGGCAACAGAGTATTCTTAAATTCAGTCTCATGGAGAGAATATGTGCTTATGTATAATTCTATTCTTGGATTATGGATTAGAAACATTCGCCAGCCAACTTCGGTGGACATACTGTGAGTAGAAAATGACTGAGTATAATTCTGCACTGATAATTATGGACATTAACTGCTTTGCACTGGAGAGGAATACCCATCCGCAATGCCTAAATGAACACTATAATTAATTAATTTAATTATTAGTATCAACTGTTTTCATGTGTGTGTTTTTTTCTTCTATGACATATAAAGAGTGTTATTGTGTAATGAGGTAGAACCAATGATGGTTAAGGTAAATAGTATTTTGACCTCAACTCATTATTTTTAAATATGATAATTGTACATGGTGTCAGAAACAAATATATATATATTGGTTTCTGCACCTATACCAAGGTGATTTTATCTAGGTACAATGAGTCAAGTTAGCAGAACCAAATTGTGGTTGTTGTGTTGTTTGTAATAACCTTGTTTTTTTCTGGGGTCACTGAGTACTATATTGTAATAATGCAATGAATCCCAGGCCTGTCTGAAAATGCATAGTGTTTATTACACCTATATACATATATGTAACTACAGATCTTGAGTTAATACCTGAACTGTTTGTCCAAAAGTGTTGTGTACATCAAGTAAATGTGGTGTCCAACAAGTGGTTGTTTATATGTTGTGAGCAATCAATATCCTTCTAGCATCTATAGTTAATTTAAGGGTGATGAAGTGGGAAGGGAAACCTACACACAGATGCCATTGTTTCAAGGATGGAACTCTTTCCTCCTGGGATTTGTGGTAAATATCCCTGATCACCCTGCATTCTTACCAGTGACAGAGAATCAATAATACCCCCTAGACATTTTAACGAATCATTCTCAGGAATTAAAATCCACATCCCACATGTGTGGTCCCGCCCGGTACGGACTTCACCTAGTAGTGGAGTAGTCCGTGAATTTAAAACTCATGGTAAACATCACAATTGGTGTATTATTGTGAGTATATGAATTCAGGGAAAACCTCTCGCAGGTAAACCAAGTCACTTCAGAATGTTATAGTGTTAGTAACAGACCTAATCACTCATTAGTATGAGCTGAGTCAAGTGTTATATGAACCCATAATGGCTCAGATAAATATAGGTTTTTTTTTGGTACAAAACTGTTCACAGGTAATATCTTGATTCTGGCAGATGCATCAGGTAGTTGGTTGTTGGGTATGAGATTTTGTTTTAAAAACTCATATTTTATATCTTATTGATGGTAAACTCACATAAGATAGGTAATTCAGTGAATGTTTAGAATTCATAGTCATTCCCATTTGATGTTTGAGGTATGGTTCTGCTACTCTGGTATTTTCTTTAAATGGTTTAAAAGTGGTGTACTCATGAACACACTACTATATTATGTATCCATAAGGTTTATGTTCCTACATATGAATCATGTGTTAATTAATTATTTTGTCATTGATTATCATTGTATTTTCATGCTTGATCTGCTTGTAATATGTAATATTGAAAAGTTACCAAGGCAGCAGAGAGTGATAGACAATTTTATAGATAATTAGGACAGATAAGTTAGAAATCCAATAAATTTTTTTTAAGGGAAAAATTTAATCAACAAATGATGATTCAGTAGGAAAGGAAATAATACCTGAGAGATAAATTAAACCAGGGGAAAATAGCAGTAACTAAAGTAAATGAACTAATGGTAAGGCCAAAACCACCACTTGCAAAAATGTAGACATAGTTAATGGAAGGGAAGGAATATTGTAAGAATTTGCAGTATTTAGGGGCACCCTAATTTAATCCTTTTTTTTCATATGACATAACATGTTCTACAACACCGGTAGTAAAGTAAAGTGAATAACTGATGGATACTTAGGAAGAAAAGCCATACCGACACTTATTCTACTCCACCGGTGATATGAGTAGTATTATTAACTAACTCAGATGGCCCATATGTTAATAAATAGGGTCAACCAAAATATTCATCTGGTGATTTAAGGGAGCCTGATCAACTCACTTAAAGATCCAACAGAATATAAGGTATTTCTTTAAATTATCCACCCCGATTCCATTATTAATGGTAGAGGAAACAGACCGTATAGGTATGTAAAAGGTATAATTAAAGAATTAACTATATAAATTGGAATTTCAAATGAACTTCAGGAGATACCGGAAAAAATCTGTGCTAGTCTCTAGTAAGAGACTAAACATTTCAGAAAATTGGCTCCTTAGCTTTGAAATTTACAGTTTAATCTCATTAAGTGAAAAGTTCACTATGAGTAGTCCTCATCAAAAAGAGGAGTGAAACAGCTTTTAGTTAGCGATTAGCTTACGTAAAGTTATTTCAATAATTGCCTAACTAACATTAATATTCTCATAAGGGAAGAATTAAGAAGGGCAAAAATAAGTGGTACAATAGAGGCGCGCGACTCAATTGTATTTTCTTTAAAACTAACCGAGTAACTAAATTCTAGATAATGCTCGAAGCCTACTAATAGGTAGGTGAATCAGAAATCAATCGCAAGACGAAACAGATTTCTACATCTCAGTTCTGATTTGGATGTTATGCCAGCATTAAATATGTGAAAGCAGATCCAGACTAACAGAGATTAGCTTAAATAACTGATACGAATCAGTAAAAGCAACAATTAAATAAACAACTCTTGGAATAGATGCTGTTTATAAATAGGACGAACTCCTTGACGTGAAGACAGGGGAAACGCCTAAAACTTATACAGTGAACCCAGGCTAGAAAAATGGAATATAGCTGTGTAAAAACCAAGCAAATTGGAGCAGATAGCTGAAGAATTGCTTGATATTTACTAGAGTAGGAATTTCAATCAGGAATCCAGCTAGTAAATTATATAACAGTTCAAAGATAGACCTTAGTCAATCTAAATAAATCCAGAGTTTCCACGTAGTAAACGGATGAAAACAAAACTGGAGAGAAACATTAAGAGTACCTTACCTGTTATCTTGAGGACACAACTCAGGAGACGCCAGTATTAGAGGGATATACAGATGTAATAGTAATTTTACAAAAACTAGTAATCCACATCCATAACTGGAAAGTGAACCAGCAACTTGATTGTCTGGAAGACTATCAAAGGAATCACAAAAAGGGGCTTTTAACTTCTCACTGAACTGATTATATATGGTAGGAGACAATACGTCTGAACCTACATAACAATGTATGTTGCTAAGTTGAAAATAGTCTAAAAACCTGGAGGGAGGCAGACGACGATCAATGTACGCCAAGCGATGCAAAATTGCTCGTAATTCAACACCAAAGCAACAAATACAGAGTGAAACTCAAACACATCAGTTAGAATTACTAATAAGGATTCTAGCGTAAAATAGATCTCGATTAGAAGGAATAGCAGAGAAAGTAAGCTAAGAATTACTTCATTTCTGATAGATTCATGTTCCCCGGAAAATTCGGTTCAGAGCGGAAATCTAGAAAAGTTGGACCTTGTTTACATGTTAGGCGAGATTCTCCGGGTAAACCCGCAAGAGAAAGGGACACCACTCTAATCAGTAGTTATCAAAACTGATCGGAAAATCCCATAACTCGACTTATAACCCAAACACATGATGTGTTGGATGAAAATGTATTTCAACAGGAACCATCTTTAGCTTCCTTTAAATATCAGATCTATAGTAAAAACAAACGTCTAACTTACAGGGAGACGGGCGAGTTTAATAGGCTATCAGTAGACGCAGAATTAACCGTCGGTTTTAACATAATCTCAAGATTGATAATCTAATGAGAGAGAAATCAAGCTTAATGATGATATCTCAATTGCTTCAAAAAGTCGGTTTGATGCAGACAAACCAGTACTGGAAAGTAACAAATTATCAGATAACCACTCATATTTCAAACAATAGCTGACAACAGTGGAGAGGGTGCTACACTCTTTCACTAAAAGAGAAATAATCCTTTAAGGTTATGCCAGTTGTCGTGACTAAAAGAAAATGGACGTGGCTCTGATTATATAACATAAGGCAGTAGTAAAGTAATAAGGGATGGATACTAGGTGAGTCAATGTAAAGACGGAAATTGTAGAGTACTTCTTGACCATTTAATTTCTGAAAGAAATAAATGTCTTAAATGGGGGAGGCGTGTAATATAATAAAAACGTCTCTACCCTTTCCTATTTATGGACTCCCTTAAAAATAAACAAACCCTTACAATTACTGATTAAGTAACTTACTTAATGTAGGAGAAAATAAAACAGCGATAGACTGACCGTGGCACAGCTAAATTTAGTTTGGCTTGTTTTCTCTCCCGTATCTGGCCAATCCTGGCGAGGGGGAAAACAAAGACTGAAGCGGCCATTTCTAGTCAAGAGAACAGACAAGAAAGTCGACCTTTCCCTTCGGGGAGAAGGTAGTTTGTTTTAAAACCATGATTCTCTTCAAGCTATTGGTATGTTATCTACATATATTAAGATATATTTATGTATTACCTAGACCAGTATGTTTAATTAAGAATTAGTTACAATTCTCTTAAACCAGGCTGGATGATGTTTACTAAGGAAACACAGGTGGGCGCCACGCTGTAATTTTTCCTATGTCTTACAATTTCAAATCCATATGTTAATATCTTGTATAGGCACTATGAACTTATATCTCACTAGTAGTGCTATAATCTATGAATATTATGTGTACTGTAAAGTATCAACTCTCATGTCTGAAACACATTCTAGAGATTTTCTCACTGTAGGAGCAGACCCCTGATTCAGGCTTCATAGTAAAGAACTAGTGTCTGTCAATTTCATATTCCTATGGTAAAACTTCTAGGCACTGTGAACAATATCTCACTATTTATGCTTAGAAATCTGCAAATAATCTATGTACTATAGAAAGGTGTTTTATCCATGCGGGGACATACAAATGATTACGCATATTCCTGACTCGTACTTAGTCAGGGGATAAAATATTTTGCCACATTATAATCTGTAACTTGGAAATATAGTGCTAAATTTTAGTACCATTCTTTTGTTAACAGATTAGTAACCACTCCATATGAGGTTGAACATATAATCATTTCATAAAATAGTGTTAGGGACAGGCCATGTTTGAATATAAATTCATGAACAATTAAACGCGTGATGTAAATGTATGTTCGGATAGGATTCACTCCGCATCGCCTCACCGTAGTAGAAACAGAAGCGAAGATTGATGTGAATAAATTGCTTGCAATATTCAGAAGACTGGACCATGCGGCATAAGTTATTCTTATAAATACCCTCCGAATAATAGCAGTCATTGGCAAAACATATCACAGCGATTACTATCCTCATGTGCTGTACGCAGTGGGGGAAAACAATGGATGTTTTAGTTCATGAAGATAATTCAAAAACCTAGGCTCCCTGCATCATCATTATGATTAATTATTATGTATGAGTATCATGTACTTAATATCAGAGAAATGTACATGTATGTCTTTTTCTGGTAAGAGAATTTTCTTTGTTCTGATTGTTACTTTTTACTGTGGGAATATACATTTTAATGTTGCACCTTGGGATTAGAGGATGTTGATGTAAGAATACATATGTATGTCAGTACTTAAGAAGCCAATAGTGAATAGTCTTGACCTAGTGATGATTATAGTGCCGAAATGAAGACGCGGCATTAGAAACCACAGGGATTCTGTATAGGCTATTCTCTTCAAGTAATGAGAGAGACAATATCAACATGTTGGATGGACAGAATGACTTCACCCATCCAATAGTCCCAGTAACAACAGAACAAAATATAAGTGAGAAAATACCTTACTCACTATGAAGAGTCAGAATGGCTCTACTCAGCAATGAGGGACAGTGGAACATGGACACCCACTCCTTTCCCCTTCTCCCCTTGGTGTTTTGTATTTGTGTTTGTAATTGTGTTGTAAACCTTTTACCATAACACAGTAGGTTAATGCTAGTGTTGTATTCTTGTCATCCCTTTTCTATAGAAGAGAAGCAGGTGGTGGTTGAATTTGGTGGGACTATATCACTAACACTGGATCCTGGGTAAACAGCCATAAAGTGAATGTCCAAACCATAGTCTGGATCTAGCAATACCTCAATGTTTACTGCGGCACTCAATAGCTCCATAGCGAGCAACAGATAAATTCGAAGACAACTGACTGGGTGAGTGATTAAGTCCTATTTTAGTAGGAATATCCAGGATGGACTTCAAGATCTAATAATATACAAAGATGAAGATCATCAGAGTACTGACAACAGTGTATCGTTTGCGTTACTTCTGAGAAGTATCACCAATGGCCTCATCATTCAACCAAGTCAGTGAAACTGGGACAATCCTTCTTCAAGTTACTAAAACTAACAACAGTGAGTAACCTTCAACTGTTGGTTGGATTACCAAGTTAATATCCACAATGGATAAGTCTTCGAAAGAACATCTCACAGCTGCAAAAGTCAAACATAAGGTTCCAGCCATGCAACCTCAAGTTCTAGCTATGAACACCAACTCAAACAAATGGGAAGAGACACTGAAACAACATTATAGCCAATACAAACAAATGTACCAACTTCAGAACATCTGAACCATAACTACACCAGATTACCTCAAGGTCCCAAACCTGAACACCATCAAAAGAACCATATGAAAGCAGCTAGATGAGTAAATGCCTTTACGCCTGCAACCAAAGGAATCACCTGATGGCTTGCAAACCTGGATATGTGGTGGAGTAATATTCTTCAGTTACATGCCTGCAGCAGAATCTTCAGATGAAACCAAATGAATGATTCACCACTGTATGTTCTACATAGAAATGGAATGAATGAGAACTCTATGCTGGTCCCATGTCAGCCTAACTGCCCATCATCAAGTGTGGGATGGCCTATCAACATGAACCGGGTGTGTGACAAAGCCTTTTGAACTAAATTGGGAAACGGTTAACATAAACCGAGCTGTTGGACAGTCGTCATCTTTTCATCGATAAGATGAGATAGGGAAGAACCTTCTGCAGAGCTTAAGTTGCATCTCCTGAAAGTATGATAGACCTAGGCATCAATTTCAATTGGAACACAGCCCAAATGGCAACAGAGTATTCTTAAATTCAGTCTCATGGAGAGAATATGTGCTTATGTATAATTCTATTCTTGGATTATGGATTAGAAACATTCGCCAGCCAACTTCGGTGGACATACTGTGAGTAGAAAATGACTGAGTATAATTCTGCACTGATAATTATGGACATTAACTGCTTTGCACTGGAGAGGAATACCCATCCGCAATGCCTAAATGAACACTATAATTAATTAATTTAATTATTAGTATCAACTGTTTTCATGTGTGTGTTTTTTTCTTCTATGACATATAAAGAGTGTTATTGTGTAATGAGGTAGAACCAATGATGGTTAAGGTAAATAGTATTTTGACCTCAACTCATTATTTTTAAATATGATAATTGTACATGGTGTCAGAAACAAATATATATATGTTGGTTTCTGCACCTATACCAAGGTGATTTTATCTAGGTACAATGAGTCAAGTTAGCAGAACCAAATTGTGGTTGTTGTGTTGTTTGTAATAACCTTGTTTTTTTCTGGGGTCACTGAGTACTATATTGTAATAATGCAATGAATCCCAGGCCTGTCTGAAAATGCATAGTGTTTATTACACCTATATATATATATGTAACTACAGATCTTGAGTTAATACCTGAACTGTTTGTCCAAAAGTGTTGTGTACATCAAGTAAATGTGGTGTCCAACAAGTGGTTGTTTATATGTTGTGAGCAATCAATATCCTTCTAGCATCTATAGTTAATTTAAGGGTGATGAAGTGGGAAGGGAAACCTACACACAGATGCCATTGTTTCAAGGATGGAACTCTTTCCTCCTGGGATTTGTGGTAAATATCCCTGATCACCCTGCATTCTTACCAGTGACAGAGAATCAATAATACCCCCTAGACATTTTAACGAATCATTCTCAGGAATTAAAATCCACATCCCACAATAATCAACCACAGCACTTAAGACAGTCACCAGAGACAACACTTGACAGCAACTGTACAAGACATTCTCCTGAGACATGTACTTAAAACACTGATTCATTAAATACACAATTTATTGAGTTGATGGTGAGTCGAGTGATGACCATTGTCTCATCTCCTGTCATGTCAACACTTCAATTATTGCATAGAAAATGCATAAAAAAATATGTCACACATGCATGTAGAGAAACAAGATACACCACCTCCCCTTTACTCCACCAAGTAATAACTAAACTCTCCTCCTCCTCTCCTCTCTAATCACCACTACACCATTGACTTTTATCTTTTCTTCTACTGTTAATGAGGGAAAACCAAGATAAGCCATAACCTGGGGCAAGCATAGGGACGCTCTGCTCCACTGGTCTGTTTAATCCTTTTAGCACCTATGATGGGTGTTGGACAAGCTCAGGTTGCAGTTCTCCCCATGATGATTTTCCAAGTCTGACTAATTATCCCCTACTGTCACAGTGTGAAGAAAAGTTACAGCCTTGTCTTTCACTGGTGAGTTGACTGTTCATGAAGTTGAGACTTAGGAATCTGTTCTCCTTTTCCCTGTAGAGGAAGATCTAAGATACAAATATGTCCCAGTCTTCTTTCTCCTCAGTCTATCTCACTTCCTTTACCAGTCTTCATTCTGAAAACACTGTTTGAGCACCAGGCTGGAGATTAACTAAGATATGTCCTAGCTAAACAATCCATTGTCCCAGTCATTTCACCCGAACGTCCTGAATGAGGTTCACCACCATAGACTTGTTGTTTAGTTCTCAGATGACATTTGATTGACTCAAAGATCACTGTCCAGTTCACCACATTTGTAGTGCTTCAGATTGTGTTATGCTCCCATTTGTGCATTCAGCTGTTGAGAGCTGAGAGAAAATTCTTCTGTGATTTTCCTGCATTTTGATAGGGAGTCACTTCTGGATCTAGGACTTCTGTTTAGTTGTCCCAGATGATATATGGAAGCCTCTCCTCCATCCTCCTGTTCTCTGTCAATATACAAAATGGCACAACATCTTTTTACATTTGTTAAAAGATGATGTTATCATACATTAGCATACACAGATGGAGATGGGGAGGTTAGGGTGGGTGTTGTCCAAGCACCTCTCCCAGTTGATGATGTAGTGAATTTCACTGTGATGTACTGTGGTAATCACAAGACTATATGCTGAGACAGGGTAGCTTAACACAATTACAAGCATTTATGTGGTCTAAGTTCCACCATGTTTGAACCACAGTAGACCTGGGCACAAGGAGGACCAGACACAGTACAGCAATCATTGTGACATAGCAACATGGGACAGGCATTGTGAAGGGAAATGGAAAATAGGCATTTACAACTGCAATATGCATTATGTATTAACTAATGGCATTTACCCAATTAGCAGACCAGACATCCATTCCTATGGCTGTGATGTTGGTGCATGAATGTTCCTATTCCAGATACACTCACTCAGCAATGCCAGACCTCACCCCCTCTCTCAGACAGACCTGACTCACAGGTACATCATCTTTATCATCATCATGTGCTGTTTCCCCACTGAGTAATTTTCATGTCCACTACAGTCGGTAACAGAAGCTCAATTGCATAGCAATGGTTCACATATGCACCAAGCACATATGTGGAAAAACATGTTTAGTCCTTGTAAATTTGCATGAGCCATACATTATATTCAGCCAACTGAGACACAGGTTCACACACCTATGGTTCTCTTAGGAACTAGTTTATATGAACCATCCAACAGTAGAGGTAATAGTGTAATACTTCAGGGAGAAATTGTATTAATTCTCCTGAGCGTAATGTAGCCTCTAGGCATCACATGGACTTAGCAATTCTGGCGTGCCACATACAACCTGTTTACAGATGGATATTGAAGCATCTTTCCTTCCACTAGATGTGAGAGGCTATTTATTAAATCACCAACTCACTCACTCCAACATTCTCAGCGTTTTACAAAGGAACTTGTATGTGTTTACATCACTCATTCCAATTCAGACTGCCATATGTTAACTCGCGAGAGCAAAGGTACAGTTGATTTAAGAATAAGTCATCCTAGGCATGAAGAATGCACAAGGGGTTTGGGTTTGCAAATTTGCATGAGTGTACTATACATTCATCAAGCATACGCAACCAGTCACAACAAGGGATTGATATGCACTTGGAGTATACAGCGTGAAAGACATGTCAAGGTTGAAGAAGCAACATTCAGAATTCTGGCGCACAGAAGTTCTGGTTTTCACTTTTCACATTTTATTCATAAAATACTCTTATATTCTTCTCTTTCGTTTACTAGGCACACTACAACATCAAAGTATGTTTTAAAGTGGTACCTGTTATTCCAGAGAACAATATATTATTGAATCTTTAAGGGCATTTTTGCGTCCCCACATCACAAAATAGCTATCGCTCCGGTTGGAATCTTATCTCGAACTGCCAATTTTCAAATATGGCCTAGCAAACAGCGTGGGCTCATTACTTATTAACCAATGAAAAGCAAGCGCATACCGCTCCCTCCCCTAACTCGTTCTGGAACATTCGATCTAATAATAACCCTTCTATCTGGGATGGTCCCCGTTCAGACTTAAAGTATTTTTATGAATGTGTCGGGCTGGAAATGGGGAATTCTGTTCCATCATGCTACAGCGGGGTCAGTTTACAATTCTTATATCGATTTTTGAGGATGCACTCCTCACATGCTCCCCGTAATGAGCATACTATGCTACTCATATATCTTGAAAACTAGAGCCAATCAACAATTTTAAATGTCAATTTCGTTTTCAGTTGAGATCAGATATTTTCATATCCAGTATATTTTGGTTGTTGATTGGTGAGAAGAACATCATGGATGGCTCAGTTAGAGGTAAAAATCAGAGCAGTGTGCTTGTTTCAGAACACTGGGAGTGGAGAGGTGTGGGTCTGAAATCCCGAGGTAAAGTCAAACCTTTGAAGAGTCATAATCATAGTGGACCGAGAGGGGAGGGAATGGCCGTTAGGCTGCCCTGAATGGGAGATGCAACAACTGATTCAAGATAATTCGCGCCCATATGATGTAGCCATCTACACGGATGGCTCTGGGCAAAAGATGTGCCTGGGGGTTCATAGTGAAGGTCAACGGACAGCGTTTAGTGAAGGACAGCCTGTCATATGAAACCACTCATCTAGTCTAAGGATGGAGGTGAATGCAGTCACAGAAGGACTTCCTGCTAAGTGTTACATTCCCGTGGATATAACGTTTTGCAAATTCGTGCAATATCAGCGACGATGTACATCGTATTTCCTCCAAAGTATCATTTATTTCTTCACATAACATGATATATACTATGCAGTATGCACCTGAGAGATCAATCGAAATATGCCAGGCAAGAAATCGTGCAATATATTGTTTATAGCGTCTGTGTTTACATTTATGGAATTCAAAAGAAATTAAATCTACAACCAAACTTAGAAAGTCTAGCGCTGACGTCAAATCAGTACTTTCAACACTAACGTCAATTTGGTGCTTATGTATGAGTCAGAAACTGTGGCAAACAACTAAAACAATTACTAATAAACTATGCCTTTTAAGTTAATTCTCATCTGCGCAGAATAGAAGGTATAACATAATATCATCAATGTGGAGCTCGTGGAGCGAGCAAACCAATTGTCAATCAAGAGATGAAATTGTGCTGTATCTGACACACATTGCAAAAACCTGCTAATAGTATAACTAGTTAGATCTTCTTTGGAACCCACATGGAAAAAATAAATAGAGTGAATAAGTCACCCCCCTAGCCCCCCCCCCCAATACAAAAAAAACAAAACAACAAACAAACAAAACACACACACAAAAACAAAAAAACAAAGAGAAGTAGGCGGTAACATTTACTAGAACACGATCACAAGTAGCAAAATATCCGACTAACTCTCGTATATATATATATATATATTTTTTTTTTTCGGGGGGGGGGGGGGGGGGTTATTATTAATTAATATTATGTTTTTTAATGCTTTACTGCCGTTTCAGTAATTCCAAAATAAATAGGGGGAGACCAACCAAAAACACACAGAGAAGAGAATTAGAGGCTTTGAGGAGGGAACTGCAGGAGATAGCAAATAGGAGGGCGTGGCATGATTTGGTTGAAGACCTATGCTTCACTGGGAGATGCCTATGCTCCACTTGGAGATGCAAATCGTCCACTGGGAAATGCCTATACTTCACTGGGAGATCCCTATGCTCCACTGGGAGATGCCTATAATTCACTGTGATATGCCTATCTTCCACTGCGAAATGCCTATGCTCCGTTGGGAGATAAAACACAGAGGAAGACACCATTATTGTGGTTAGTAAGTATTTCGTTGCTTGACTAGCCCGGACTAAATAACTTGACATTAGACCATCTCATTTATCGTGTATTACCTCCACTTTTCATCTTTTTCATTATTTTTGCGGGCCTTGCTGTCTTCAACAACGTTCCAGAAATCGTCTATGGACACCTTGGCTTTATAAAACAAGACGCCACTGATTGTGTACAAAGACTCCGGTCTCGCATCAATTCCATCGTCGTCTTCACCAGCAAGGTGCACTACTTTTCCGTTTCCTGAAAATAGATTAAAAATGCAAACGTATGTGATATTGGGCAGGACGTGGAACAGAAAACATAATGTGCATGGCTGAGAGATGGGTGTGTGAAACAAGGAATGTTTAATCTGAGCTGTGTGCCGGCATTAGTAAAGCGTGTTAAAAAATACAAGGTAAAGGACACCTTTTCACACCATGAGGTGTATTGGCTATATAGGGCCGGCCTCAAATTTGTAGACTCATGGGCATTTGATGCGTAATGTGGTCAACATCATCGTAGAATGAGTATTCAGACTTTTTGTTTTCACAACCATAAAGTAGGTAGTTCTTTGGCGTTTTGTGGTGTAATGTAGCTTTACAATTGTCCGACATACAGAGTCCAGGATTCCACCTCAGTCGCGGCAGATTTGGAAGCAGTTCGCTTTGCGTTGATTTCAATGGTATGTGGCGTCGACTGTTCAGAAAGCAATGGCAAACTATACGTAAAATTTGCTTAGTACATCACAAACAACCAATAAATGCTGGGGTTAATTGCCACGTCTTGTAAAGGGCATGCAACAAACTTGAAAGTTGATTGTTGTGTTTAGTTTAATTTTAGTTTAGTCTTTGGATTAACATCACGGCACACGGTTTAACCCATAAGTGCTCCGTTTTCCTCCTATCTCAAACCTGAGTCTGGAGAAACTCAGCTCAATGCACGAACTCCGTTGCATCGGCGAGGATCCTGAAATACTTTGGGTAGATTTTTAACTCCAAATTTTGCCCGGGTAGCGCCGTTAGGCTACTCTTTTTCGATTTCCAACTGCCAAGGGATTTTTTACGTGCGCAACAATACACACGGACGTCTGATCTCACTACCCAGAGACAACAATACACACGGACGTCTGATCTCACTACCCAGAGACAACAATACACACGGGCGTCCGATCTCACTACCCAGAGACAACAATACACACGGGCGTCCGATCTCACTACCCAGAGACAACAATACACACGGGCGTCCGATCTCACTACCCAGAGACAACAATACACACGGGCGTCCGATCTCACTACCCAGAGACAACAATACACACGGGCGTCCGATCTCACTACCCAGAGACCAGGGGACATTTTATTACTGGAAGTCCAGGTGGATTTTATAAATAAATCCCGGATCCTCACCGGGGCCTGAACCCGGGACCTCCAGCACTCCAGGCGGACACCATACCACGAGACCACTCAGCCCCCTTGATATTTGTGTGCATCAAACCAGTAAAGCAGCCTTGTCTGTGCCTAGAGGCATTCTGGCTAAGGAAGTAAAGTCACGGATCCTGTCACGTGCCCTGAGGTTATTGGGTATATGGTGATAGTCCCATATTGTATAGACCAATCAGCGCGTGATGGTGGTTGTGGAGATATAGACCAATCAGCGCGTGATGGCTGTTGTGGGGATATAGACCAATCAGCACGTGATGGCTGTTGTGGAGATATAGACCAATAATCACGTGATGGCTGTTGTGGAGATATAGACCAGTCAGCAGGTGATGGTGGTTGTGGAGATATAAACCAATTAGCACGGATGGCTGTTGTGGAGATATAGACCAGTCAGCACGTGATGGTGGTTGTGGAGATATAGACCAGTCAGCACGTGATGGCTGTTGTGGAGATATAGACCAATCAGCACGTGACGGCTGTTGTGGAGATATAGACCAATAATCACGTGATGGCTGTTGTGGAGATATAGACCAATCATCACGTGATGGCTATTGTGGAGATATAGACCAATCAGCACGTGATGGCTGTTGTGGAGATATAGACCAAATCAGCACGTGATGGCTGTTGTGGAGATATAGACCAATCATCACGTGATGGCTGTTGTGGAGATATAGACCAATCAGCACGTGACGGCTGTTGTGGAGATATAGACCAATCAGCACGCGATGGCTGTTGTGGAGATATAGACCAATCAGCACGTGATGGCTATTGTGGGGATATAGACCAATCAGCACGTGATGGCTGTTGTGGAGATATAGACCAATCAACACGCGACGGCTGTTGTGGAGATATAGACCAATCAGCACGTGATGGCTATTGTGGGGATATAGACCAATCAGCACGTGATGGCTGTTGTGGAGATATAGACCAATCAGCACGTGATGGCTGTTGTGGAAAGATAGACCAAATCAGCACGTGATGGCTGTTGTGGAGATATAGACCAATCAGCACGTGATGGCTGTTGTGGAGATATAGACCAATCAGCACGTGACGGCTGTTGTGGAGATATAGACCAATCAGCACGCGATGGCTGTTGTGGAAATATAGACCAATCAGCACGTGATGGCTATTGTGGGGATATAGACCAATCAGCACGTGATGGCTGTTGTGGAGATATAGACCAATCAACACGCGACGGCTGTTGTGGAGATATAGACCAATCAGCACGTGATGGCTATTGTGGGGATATAGACCAATCAGCACGTGATGGCTGTTGTGGAGATATAGACCAATCAGCACGTGATGGCTGTTGTGGAAAGATAGACCAAATCAGCACGTGATGGCTGTTGTGGAGATATAGACCAATCAGCACGTGATGGCTGTTGTGGAGATATAGACCAATCAGCACGTGACGGCTGTTGTGGAGATATAGACCAGTCAGCACGTGATGGTGGTTGTGGAGATATAGACCAGTCAGCATGTGATGGTGGTTGTGGAGATATAGACCAATCAGCACGTGATGGCTGTTGTGGAGATATAGACCAATCATCACTTGATGGCTGTCGTGGAGATATAGACCAATCAGCACGTGACGGCTGTTGTGGAGATATAGACCAATCAGCACGTGATGGCTATTGTGGATATATATATATATATATATATATATATATATATATATATATATATATATATATATATATATATATATATATATATAAACAGGATGTATGTATGTTTGTATGTGGGTAGGGATGTATTTGATGCGTTCGATAACGGTCCATCCGATTGAGATGAAATTTTCTACATGTTTTCTTTTCATTCCCGTGCAGCCAACTGTCATAGATTGTTAGTGTACAATCAGCTATTTACTTACTAAAATGTAATATTTCATTTTTCATTATCATATATATATATATATATATATATATATATATATATATATATATATATATATATATATATATATATATATATATATATATATATATATATAAAAGAGACTGTATGTTTGTGGGTTTGTGGGTATTGGATGCGTTCGATAACGGTACATCCGATTGAGATGAAATTTTCTACACGTCTTTCTTTCATTCCTGTGCAACCGACTATAATAATTTCTTAATGTAAAATCTTCGACTTATTTAATAACATTTACTTTTCCATTTTCATTATATAATGTCTATATAGCAGGGGCACTTCACTCTAGAAAAGTTATTTCAAGGGGGCATAACTAATTTAAAAACAGTTTTCATTAAAAATTGGATTTATTTTAGACACGTTACAATTTTATTTCTGTACGTTTTTTTGGACTTTTTAATTAATCGGAGCATTTGTTTTTTTCCGTTTGCTTGGCAGAGAGAAGGTCAGTACACAATTTACATGTGTATATGCTTGATTTAGTTTTTGTTTAAAAAAAAAAGAATGTCGGCCTCGTGTGTGTCACCATCAGATCAGGTTTGTCATTCAATTGTGTTATGCATACTATGTAAATATATCATTTGATGTTTGAACGCCCTGTAGGACGCCTGTTAAAATACTAAAAGGACATTGTTTTTGTATACAATTATGATATTATCGTTTTTAGTTGGCCGCGTATACGTCTATATCTGTAGATAACTCATATAACTGTAGATTAAATGAATTTTTTGTGTGTTGTTCAGACTTTATGCATACCTTACACACAGCACGCCTGTAAAAATACTAATAATACAAATGCAGGTGTTTAAAAAAAAAAGAAAAAAAGAAAGAAAGAAGCCTATCCTTTGAAGTACCCAGCATTTACGTTTAGTAGTTTCAGGTTGCCTTTTTAAGATATAGTTCTCTTCCTATCTATACCATATTTCCATATCCTCTACTATATATGTAGACAATATTTGTTTGTGTGTGTGTGTGCCCTTTATCAGATTCAAATGAAATGAAATAGTTAGTTAAAAATCTAATTTTCTATTTTAGATCAGGGTCCAAAACTAAATCAGTTATGCCACCCAAACGAAAAGCGATTGGTGCATCTACACCTCAAGCACGAAAGATAAAGGCATTAAGAGCTTCAGAAACAGATGAGCAACGGGAAGCAAGACTGGAAACAAAAAGAGTACATGCTGCTCAAGCACGTTCATCTGAAACAGGCGAGCAGCGGGAAGCAAGACTGGAAACAAATAGAGTACGCACTATTCGATCAAGACAATCACTGGGCGCTGATTTAAATCTTGGTGCATTTCGTTACGATGCTCATTATGATTACAGTCTTCATCCAAGTGTGGTTATTGGAAAAATGGATAAATTATGCATGTATTGCAGTGCCCTCAAATTTAAGAATGAACCACCAGGAATTTGCTGCATGAGTGGAAAAGTGAAATTGTCAGAATTACATTCACCACCCGAACCATTATCAACGTTGGTATCCGGTGTCACGAGCCAATCGAAACATTTCTTGGCAAACATACGCAAGTACAATTCATGTTTCCAAATGACATCGTTTGGTGCAACAAATATTGTGCGCGAGAATTACATGCCGACATTCAAAGTTCAGGGGCAAATTTATCACCGCGCAGGATCACTACTACCAATGCCGAATGCAGATCCTAAATATCTTCAAATTTATTTCATGGGAAACACTGGTGAACAAATCGATCAACGATGTCGATTCAATAGTGGCACTAAACGAGAAATTGTCGCTGCATTACAAAATTTATTCGATCAACACAACGAATTAATTAGGTTGTTCAGAACTGCCCTTGAACAAATGCCATCTAATGACTACAGAGTTGTAGTTAGAGCAGACAAAACACCTGTTGGCCACCACGAAAGACTGTACAACGCACCAACAATAGATGAGGTGGCGATCATTATAGTTGGCGAAGAATCTAACTCACGTGATATAATTCTTCATCGTAGAAATGGTGATGTTCAGCGAGTCTCAGAAACTCACCGTTCATACGACGCATTGCAATACCCGATTATACTTTGGCAAGGGGAAGATGGATATTATATAAATATCAAATTGAGAAATCCACAAACAGATGAGGAAACAAATAAGAAAGTCAGTGCCATGAATTACTATTCATATCGATTGATGATTCGTGAAAATGCTGAAAATCATATCTTGAAATGTCGATAATTGTTCCTTCAATACATTGTTGACATGTATGCGAAAATCGAAAGCGAACGACTCCTCTACATTCGATTAAATCAAACCAAGTTGCGTTCCGAAGATTACATTCATTTACGTGATGCAGTTGTTAATGATAGCAATGTTAATCCAAATGAATTGGGGAAAAAGATCATACTCCCGGCCACATTTACAGGGAGTCCACGGCACATGCATGAATACGCACAAGATGCAATGACATATGTTCGCGCATATAGCCGCCCAGATTTGTTTATTACCTTCACATGCAGTCCTACATGGGATGAAATAAAAGAACTTTTGTTAACTGGACAATCATCATCAGATCGCCCCGATATTTCCGCACGTGTGTTCAAACAAAAATTGAAATCTTTAATGGATTTCATTGTCAAGCATCAAGTTTTTTGAGAGACACGCTGTTGGATGTATTCCATCGAATGGCAAAAAAGAGGATTGCCACATGCACACATTTTGATTTGGTTGATCGAAAAAGTCACACCACATCAAATTGATCGTCATCTCAGCAGAAATACCAGATGTTGACATTGATCCAGAGTTATTTGAAGTCGTCACCAAAAACATGATTCATGGTCCATGTGGTCTACTCAATAACAATTCACCTTGCATGTCTGATGGGAAATGCACGAAACGATACCCAAGACATTTACATGCCGAGACAATCACTGGCAATGACGGATATCCACTCTATCGTCGACGCTCAGCTGAAGATGGCGGCAAATCTATCACTTTAAAAGTACGAAACAATGATCTTCAAGTCGATAATCGTTGGGTTGTACCGTATTCACCGTTACTCTCGAAAACGTACAAAGCACACATCAATGTCGAGTATTGCAATTCAGTTAAATCGATCAAGTACATTTGCAAATATGTCAACAAAGGAAGTGATATGGCAGTTTTTGGAGTGGGAAATGCAACTGCATCTATCGATGAAATAGATCAATATCAAGTGGGACGCTACATTAATAGTAATGAAGCAGTATGGCGCATTTTATCATTTCCAATCCATGAACGTCATCCAACAGTTGTTCATTTGGCAGTGCACCTTGAAAATGGACAGCGCGTGTACTTCACAACAGAAAATGCAAGTGAACGAGCATTGTCACCACCACCAACAACGTTAACTGCATTTTTTTCTTTGTGTGGGAATGATATGTTTGCAAAGACACTACTTTACTCTGAAGTGCCAACATACTACACATGGAATGCATCAGCGAAAAAGTTTCAACGTTGCAAACAAGGTAAAGCAGTTGAAGGACATACCAATTTATATTCGACCGACGCGTTAGGCCGTCTGTACACTGTTCACCCAAACAATGCAGAATGCTTTTACTTGCGATTACTGTTAATCAACGTACATGGACCAACATCCTTTCAAGACTTAAGAACAGTAAACGGTCAAGTATGTGGCACTTATCGTGAAACTTGCCAAGAATTACATCTTCTTGAAAACGATGCACACTGGGACACTTCACTTGCTGATGCATCTAATACTGCTCAACCACAGCATATACGCACGTTATTTGCCATCATATTGACAACTTGCTTCCCATCCAATCCAAAAGATCTTTGGGAAAAATACAAAGACTATATGAGTGAAGACATACTACATCGTTTGCGTGCAATGAATAAAAATCCGGACATTCAATTCACATCAAATGTGTATAATGAGGCACTGGTTTCGATTGAGGACATAAGTTTGGCAATCGCTAACAAAGCACTGGTACAATTGGGAATGACTGCGCCGGATCGATCTGCAAACGATCTTTTCGATCGTGATTTGCAACGAGAATCAATCTTTGATGTTGACGAATTGTGTGCATTTGTTCAAACAAATCTTCTGAAATTGGTTCCAGAACAACGTGTAGCGTATGACAGAATTATGCATGCAATTACAAGCCAAACCGGCGGATTGTATTTCCTAGATGCACCCGGGGGCACAGGCAAAACTTTTCTCATTTCACTTATTTTGGCAACCATACGATCACGACAAAATATTGCGCTGGCTATCGCATCATCTGGAATTGCAGCAACTCTTTTGGATGGTGGCCGAACAGCACATTCAGCACTAAAATTGCCTTTGAATATGCACATCACTGAGACACCGACATGCAATATCCAAAAAAATTCTGGAATGGGTAAAGTACTCCAATCATGTCAACTCATTATATGGGACGAATGTACTATGGCACACAAAAAAGCATTGGAGGCGCTTCATCGTACACTACAAGATTTAAGAGGAAATGAACAGCTCTTCGGTGGCGCACTTATTTTATTGTCTGGTGATTTTCGACAAACTCTACCAGTTATACCACGTTCAACATTCGCTGATGAACTTAATGCATGTCTGAAATCATCAGTTTTATGGCGGCACGTTCAGAAATTGACTTTGAAGACCAATATGCGTGTACAACGACAACATAATGCATCCGCAGAACTCTTTGCAAAACAATTGTTGGATATTGGGAATGGGAAAATGCCATTCGATGAATCCACACAATGTATCACGTTGCCAACAAACTTCTGTAACATCACAGCAACTATAGGCGAATTGATTGACAAAGTTTTCCCAAATATCGCACTGGATCACAAAAATCATCAATGGCTCAGTGAACGTGCTATATTAGCAGCCAAAAACAACGATGTCAATGCCATTAATTTCGCCATTCAAAACGAAATACCAGGCGAAGCGACAACCTATAAGTCCATAGATTCTATGATGAATCAAGACGAAGTTGTCAATTATCCAACTAAATTCTTGAATTCACTTGATTTGCCAGGCATACCGCCGCATGTTTTAACATTGAAAATTGGCGTGCCTATCATTCTTCTCCGAAACATCAATCCACCTCGACTTTGCAATGGTACCAGGCTTGCAGTCAAAAAGATGATGAACAATATCATCGAAGCTACAGTTTGGAATGGGAAATTTAAAGGAGAAGATGTACTGTTGCCTCGCATCCCAATGATTCCAACAGACATGCCATTCGAATTCAAACGCCTGCAGTTTCCGGTGCGACTTGCATTTGCCATGACGATCAACAAAGCGCAGGGACAATCGCTACAAGTGTGTGGACTAAATCTGGAAAATCCGTGCTTCACACATGGACAGCTATATGTGGCCTGCTCACGCGTTGGAAAACCTTCGGATTTATTTGTGTACGCACCAGACAGAAAAACAAAAAATATTGTTTATCAAAAAGCACTACATTAGACATCAAATTTGGTGTTCGGCCATAACTTAAAAATTATACGACAACATTTCAAAAATAAATAATCCAGACATTAAGTGAAATTTTCTAACTGCAACCAATAAATTAGCTGCGAGGGCCCAGGGGCCGAACGCATACTCTGTACGCTTAGAGAATGTATTTGAATAGATCTCTTCCAATCATATTTTCTACTATCAATATATCTATTCTTCTATTCTATCTATATTTTTAACGGGAACGGGCCAAACATACATATGTACGTACGTACGTACGTACGTACATACATACATACATACATACAGACAGACAGACAGACAGACAGACAGATAGATAGATAGATAGATCCCCGCCAGAGCCTGGGCGAAGCCGGGCCGGGTCAGCTAGTATATATATATATAGCGATGGGACTTAACTTAAGAAAAGTTATTTCAAGGAGCATAACTTTTAATAGCATTTCTATATATTTTATATATAGATTGTTGCATTGTTATCAAAGCTTTATAAAATGTTTGTCTACAGTTATTTACAGGCATATGTGTTATAATATATAATGATAAAATCTTTAAGGTGTTTTCAAAGTTTTCATAAAAATAATGCATCTATGTAAATAGTGAACATTTTCTAACTCATCTTTTTATGTTTAAAGAAGTTATCTACATTCATGTAGGTGATTAAAAACAGTTTTCATTAAAAATAATGGATGGTGTGTGGAAGGACATTCTTAAGTTACTTTTTTTTTTTGTTATATGAATTTAATGAGACGCTCCCCGCTAGGAGCTGGGTGAAGCCGCGCCGGGTCAGATAGATAGACAGACAGACAGACAGACAAATAGTCGGGAACGGGAGCTTATATGACTACTTATATGAATTAAATGAGATGCTCCCCACCAGAGGCTGGGCGAAGCCGGGCCGTGTCAGACAGACAGACAGACAGACAGACAGACAGACAGACAGACAGACAGACAGACAGTCGGGAACGGGAGCTTATATGACTACTTATATGAATTAAGTGAGATGCTCCCCACCAGAGGCTGGGCGAAGCCGGGTCAGACAGACAGACAGACAGACAGACAGACAGATCCCCGCCAGGAGTTGGGCGAGGCCGGGCCGGACATATATCTATATCTATAAAACAGAGTGTATGTTTGTTTGTGGGTATTGGATGCGTTCGATAACGGTACATCCGATTGAGATGAAATTTTCTACACGTCTTCCTTTCATTCATTTGCAACCGACTATAATAATTTCTTAATGTAAAATCTTCGACTTATTTAATAACAATTACTTTTCCATTTTCATTATATAATGTCTATATAGCAGGGGGACTTCACTCTAGAAAAGTTATTTCAAGGGGCATAACTTTTAATAACATTTCTATATACTTTATAGTCATATTGTTGGACTTCTTGCACTATTGTTAAACTCTTTGTCTATAGTTATTTTCAGGCATTTGAGTTATAATAAATAATGATATAATCTTTAAGGCATTTTCAAAGTTTTCATAAAAATAATGCATAATGCATAACATTGTAACCCATCTTTTTCTACAGTTTTCATTGAATGGTGTGTGGAAGGACATTCTTTTAAGTTACTGTGCGCCTAGAGC
>OY992884.1:77334763-77387263 GCA_963921405.1 Cepaea hortensis | reverse complement strand
TTTTCTTTTTCCTTCTTTTTTTTTTCCATTCCTTATAACATGTCTTCGGTAATCCATTTCTTATGGCCTGTTATTTTTAATTTTGGAATAGTTTAAACCTATCTGACTGAGTTCTTCAATATTTCCCATTGGTCATTGAAATTTTGACATACAATTTCTAGATCAGACAATGTATCAAAGCTGCTCTTTATTCGTATGATGAAGTTATATTTATCTCATCTTTCTTAAGTGTACATAGATACAATTTTATTTTTCTTGGTGTATATTTGACCTTCTTTAACTATATGTGTATATTGCCAACATGTAACCTATCCCTATAACCACTGCAGCAGTCTGCATTCGGCAGTGTTTGCTACTTTTGAAGCATTTCCATATTTTCTGCTCATGATGATTTGGTCACTCTTGTTACTGATATTATTTAAACACAGAAGCCAGAAACATTATGTTGCAGGATTTATTGCCTGGCATATTTTAGCTGCATCTCGTCAGGCGCATACTGCAGAGTTCTATATCCTATAAAGTGAATAATACTTTAGCTGAAATAATTAATACACATATATCAGGTAGTGTTAAACATAATATTGTTCTGATATTACTGACAGGACTCTTCTATGTCCATAATCTTCTTGAATGTTGTTGATACCCGGTGGTTTCATCAATTACATCGTATTCTTGTTTACCTACTTTTCATAATTACAGCCTGTGCAACCATTCTGATTTGGAAATTTAGCATTAAAATCACACATTATGAAATATATTTTTGAATTATTGCATTTATTCAAGACATTGTCCATGTGACTATACAATTTATCTTTCTGCTGTTGGACCATGTGCTTGAATGGTGTTGACACAAAAACGTCTGCCAGTTAACTTTACCAGCAATATTCTATCTGCGAATGCCCAGTATCCTGTAATAGATATTGATCTTTCCAAATTCATAATAAGTACTACATCTCTTTGTAGTTTCTCTCCCCCAGAATAGATATTTTTTATATAGTGCGTTCACAAATGTTTGCCCTCATTCACCTTTAATTTTATTTTAAAGTATCTGCTGCATCGTTAGAAATATTTTTTCTACCGCCGTATATTTACTACCACTCAATGAGAGGTCCAAGGGCAACTGGAAAGCGGCGACATTTCTTTGATGTTTTGGCGAGAATGTATTGAATTCACACTAACAAACTTACAGTAATGCAAGTCATTTCGGGTACGGCAAGGCATGTGTGACGTGCTTCTCATAAGGAAATTGCCATGCACCACGGATAATATTCATTATCAAACAATAATGTTTCCATGTGAAGACGTAATACATTTTATAATATGCACTTCATCTCTGACCCATAAATTGCATATACACTTCATAACATGCACTTCATCTATGACCCATAAATTATATACCGCATATAAATAAACAACGAGATCTTCTTTACAATCTTGAGAACAATTTTGTGTGTGTGGGGGTGTACATAAGTATAAGGTTATATGCTAAATATCATTTTCCCTCAGTTTAGGGGAGGGGCAACAATTGTGAACGCACTATAATTACCCAGGTCTAATAGTATTAGGCTAATACTATTAACTACTAAGGGAGGCAAAGAATATTAAACAGCAAAACTGTAATCTACCATACATGTCATAATAGGCGGCTAAGGAGTGTCGGGCTACCTCATCCCGTAGATAACTTTAGCTGAAAAATGAACATGCTGTGATTAATCATCACCAAGTATTTTAGTAATAAGTAAAGTACTCGTCAATAGGTGGTAGATTACACGTTGTCTACAGCTTCATTTGGGGGAAGAAGAAGAAGAAGAAGAAGAAGAAGAAGAAGAAGAAGTAGAAGAATTAGAAGAAGAAGAAGACATAATAAACCATAGAATGCACTAGCAGACAGAATACGTACCAAACACAACATACAAGATGGCGGTGCTCGGTCAGCTCTTGAAATAGATTGGGAAATTCTCATAGACTGTCATCTCCCCAGAAATTGTCCTTCAGTTTCAGGTTACACAGACGCAGATTGAATCAATCAACTGCTGCATAGTGTGTCGCGGTACGCGTGTACGTTGTAGTTTTGTCGTTTTCTTGTTTATCTGTTTGTGGACCAGAAAACGAAACATACGTTTATTCTTTATAGCGACATGCTAGGAAATTAAACCACTTCCTAACAGCCTGCCTTAAGACGCGATTGAAGATTACACGACAAGACAAGATCCCAGATAGTGAGTCCTAGAAAGAGCGTCCATGCCCCGTATCCATACTCTACTAATGAAGAACCAGATTCACTGGACTGATCAGTTGACCCCCATGCTAAATCATAGCCTCCTTAAACGAATTTTCTTACGGCGAGCTGCGTTGTGGTAAACGCTCCCAAGGCGGCCAGAGGAAACGCTTTAAAGACACTCTGAAGATCTCACTAAAAGCTTTTGGAATTCAACATGACACTTGGTAGACTGCTGCCAAAGGCCGAAATTCTTGGCGTGCGTCATTTCGCAAGGGTGCAGTGCCTTGTGAAGAAAACAGGTCCGCAAGAGCTGTGAAAAGAGGTATGGACAGAAAAACCACTGCAGGAGATCCTCCTCCTGGAACGTCAAGTATTCTTTGCCCACATTATCAAAGAACATTTCGAGCCAAAATAGGCCTTATCAGCCATTTTAGAACACACGGCTCTACCGTCAACACCACTGGATAAAATGAATGGTCATCATCATTCTTGATGTACAAACAACATCTGTTTTATGCTTGTGACCGAAATGATCACACCAAGCACTATAATCCAACACTAGTGTTATCTTTATTTTCTGTTAGGCCATCATTTTCCTCCGTTATCGTCTTTATAATCTTTTAGGTCATTATAATGTGTTCATGACATCATCATTAGATTTATCTTCCTCAACCTGGTTGAATTAATTACCATCTTTTTTTTAATGATCGTCATCATGTCATCATATTTCTTTTGCAATAATCATCTTTCTCATAATAATAATCATATCATCATCACCACCATTATCCTAGTCATCATTGTTATAATCTTTTTGATGATTATCAGCTGTTTCCTTCATTACAAAAATATTATCACCATCTCGTGCTATCATAACTTCATTTATCAATTATCGTTAACTTTACTATCATTTTACTGACCATCAGCATAATGATTTTTTTTACCCTTCATTGGCACCTTGCTGTCTTGACAGACGATAGTTTGTGCTTTAAAAAGGCATAATAACGTTTACCTATGGCGGTAGCGAATGTGACTGATAAGGCCACTTCGCGCTGTAAATGTTCGTTCACAGTGTTAACACGTGGTCATTTCCACCATCATGCACCATCTTACGTCTCACACGCTCGGTGTGTGACTTATCTGCAATAATTTTCTTCTTTGTCTTTATTCCATTTCTGATCTTTGCCCTTCATGCAACACGTTCAGCGGTGACTTGTTTCCACTGTGCATTATCAATGCCTGTATCAATCGTGTCCCGCTTGCACACATCTTTGTATCGTAGTAGAGGCCGACCCTGAGATCTCTTACCCATCTGTAATTCACCAAAAAAGGTGTCCTTTAGTGTTCTACCATCATCCATCCTCCTAAGATATCCTATCCATCTAAGTCTACGAAGACTGAGCATGGAATAAACCGTACGTTTCTCATAACATGCCGTTATAGTCAGGTCTTTACCCATCATTGATATATTATATTTCAACATTAATGTTACCATTTTCTGCAACGTCTTCTTTTTCATTATTATCATCTTTTCCACATAATAATATGTTCTTGCATTTGTCATCTTCAAGGCTTTTATCATGTTTATCACCATTATCATGTTTATAACCACTATCATGTTTATCACCATTATCATGTTTATCATCATCAGCCAAGTCAATAAAATCAGGTTTTACACCTTCTTAATCAGTCACTAACATGATAAGGATGCTTGAAGATCTACAAATTGATGGAAAGAGTTGATAATGAAGTAGGCCAATATCAGCCTATTAAGAGAGGTGTGAGACAGGGATGTGTAATGTCTCCAGATCTGATTTCCCTGTACAGTGAAAGTATTTTCAGAAATATTGAAGATATGGAAGGAATTGGGGGACGATGCATCAATAACATTAGATATACAGATGATACAGTCTTGATTGCAGACAATGAACAGGACCTGCAACATTTAGTAGATGCAGTTGTTACACACAGTGAACAACTAGGGTTAGAATTAAATTGTAAAAAGACACAGATTATGGTTGTCACTAGGAAGAACGAAATATCATAATTAATATACAAGTAAATGGGAATATCTGATGGGTGATGCCTTGAAGAGATTAGAACAAGAATCACCATGGCAAAAGTAGCCTTTAGCAAGATGAAAAACATACTGACCAATATAAAGATGTCAATTGAAACGAGAAAAAGAGTGGTGAGATGCTACATAGAACCTGTACTTTTATATGGATGTGAAGCTTGGACAATGAGCAGTCAGGCTGAAAAAACATCTGATGGCTGTAGAAATGTGGTTTCTGAGGAAAATGCAAAGAATACCATGGACAGCCAGAAAGACCAATGAACAAGTCCTTCGAGAAACAAATGAAGATCGTAAACTGATCAGAGACATTAGACGTAGACAGTCACAATTCTTTGGGCATGTTATGAGAAGAAATGATTTGGAGAACTTGGTGACAACTGGTAAGATCGAGGGGAACAGACCAAGGGAAAGACCTAGAAGCAAGTACTTGGATGGCTTCTCTGTGGCGAAGTGGTCAAACCGTTTGATTCGTGCTTCGAATGTCGTGGGTTCGATTCCGGGCCGCGTCCTTCGGTTTACGAGTTAAATGTTTCGGAGACTCCTGTGGGTCGTCGCTAAAAGCTACGGAGTTCGTGCTTTGTGCGACGCTTTCCGTGCTGCGGAAAGAGACCGAGCCATATGGGATAAAACCCGGTGCAATGAAGTCGACCCTGTCGACTTTTAAGCGACTTTTTTTAAGAAACACGGAGCTGATCCACAACTCTGGTGATCGAGTGAGATGGCAGAACATGACCGCCCACGCTTACCGGCATGGCACATGATGGATGGATGGAATCAATTGCTACTCTTGGCTAAGTATCACAACTATCACCCCCTCTTTCCAAAAACAGAACAAAATAACAAATGTTGAATAAAAAGAATGAAGCGGAAATTAGAGGAATAAATAAGTATCTAAATGGCCATGTATTGAACTACCTCTGTTCCTTCAGTCAGGCACTGTGGAGGTGGAAGATATGAATTACGGTGTACCTATAGCTTAAAATTGTTCTCTTGCCAAGTATGTCAGATATGAATTACGGCGTACCTACAGCTTCCAAATGTTCCCTTGTCAAGTATGTCAGACATGAATTACGGTGTACCAACAGCTTCTAGTTGTTCTCTTGTCAAGCATGTCAGATATGAATTACTGTGTACCTACAGCTTCGAATTGTACCCTTGTCAAGCATGTCAGACATGAATTACGGTGTACCTACAGCTTCCAACTGTTCCCTTGTCAAGCATGTCAGACATGAATTACTGTGTACCTACAGCTTCCAACTGTTCCCTTGTCAAGCATGTCAGACATGAATTACGGTGTACCTACAGCTTCCAACTGTTCCCTTGTCAAGCATGTCAGACATGAATTACGGTGTACCTACAGCTTCCAACTGTTCCCTTGTCAAGTATGTCAGACATGAATTACGGTGTACCTACAGCTTCCAACTGTTCCCTTGTCAAGTATGTCAGACATGAATTACGGTGTACCTACAGCTTCCAACTGTTCCCTTGTCAAGTATGTCAGACATGAATTACGGTGTACCTACAGCTTCCAACTGTTCCCTTGTCAAGCATGTCAGACATGAATTACGGTGTACCTACAGCTTCCAACTGTTCCCTTGTCAAGCATGTCAGACATGAATTACTGTGTACCTACAGCTTCCAACTGTTCCATTGTCAAGCATGTCAGACATGAATTACGGTGTACCTACAGCTTCCAACTGTTCCCTTGTCAAGTATGTCAGACATGAATTACGGTGTACCTACAGCTTCCAACTGTTCCCTTGTCAAGTATGTCAGACATGAATTACGGTGTACCTACAGCTTCCAACTGTTCCCTTGTCAAGTATGTCAGACATGAATTACGGTGTACCTACAGCTTCCAACTGTTCCCTTGTCAAGCATGTCAGACATGAATTACGGTGTACCTACAGCTTCCAAATGTTCCCTTGTCAAGCATGTCAGACATGAATTACGGTGTACCTACAGCTTCCAAATGTTCCCTTGTCAAGTATGTCAGACATGAATTACGGTGTACCTACAGCTTCCAACTGTTCCCTTGTCAAGTATGTCAGACATGAATTACGGTGTACCTACAGCTTCCAACTGTTCCCTTGTCAAGTATGTCAGACATGAATTACGGTGTACCTATAGCTTAAAATTGTTCTCTTGTCAAGTATGTCAGATATGAATTACGGTGTACCTACAGCTTCCAACTGTTCCCTTGTCAAGTATGTCAGACATGAATTACGGTGTACCTACAGCTTCCAAATGTTCCCTTGTCAAGTATGTCAGACATGAATTACGGTGTACCAACAGCTTCTAGTTGTTCTCTTGTCAAGCATGTCAGATATGAATTACTGTGTACCTACAGCTTCCAATTGTTCCCTTGTCAAGCATGTCAGACATGAATTACGGTGTACCTACAGCTTCCAACTGTTCCATTGTCAAGCATGTCAGACATGAATTACTGTGTACCTACAGCTTCCAACTGTTCCCTTGTCAAGCATGTCAGACATGAATTACGGTGTACCTACAGCTTCCAACTGTTCCCTTGTCAAGCATGTCAGACATGAATTACGGTGTACCTACAGCTTCCAACTGTTCCCTTGTCAAGTATGTCAGACATGAATTACGGTGTACCTACAGCTTCCAACTGTTCCCTTGTCAAGTATGTCAGACATGAATTACGGTGTACCTACAGCTTCCAACTGTTCCCTTGTCAAGTATGTCAGACATGAATTACGGTGTACCTACAGCTTCCAACTGTTCCCTTGTCAAGCATGTCAGACATGAATTACGGTGTACCTACAGCTTCCAACTGTTCCCTTGTCAAGCATGTCAGACATGAATTACTGTGTACCTACAGCTTCCAACTGTTCCCTTGTCAAGCATGTCAGACATGAATTACGGTGTACCTACAGCTTCCAACTGTTCCCTTGTCAAGTATGTCAGACATGAATTACGGTGTACCTACAGCTTCCAACTGTTCCTTTGTCAAGTATGTCAGACATGAATTACGGTGTACCTACAGCTTCCAACTGTTCCCTTGTCAAGTATGTCAGACATGAATTACGGTGTACCTACAGCTTCTAACTGTTCCCTTGTCAAGCATGTCAGACATGAATTACGGTGTACCTACAGCTTCCAAATGTTCCCTTGTCAAGCATGTCAGACATGAATTACGGTGTACCTACAGCTTCCAAATGTTCCCTTGTCAAGTATGTCAGACATGAATTACGGTGTACCTACAGCTTCCAACTGTTCCCTTGTCAAGTATGTCAGACATGAATTACGGTGTACCTACAGCTTCCAACTGTTCCCTTGTCAAGTATGTCAGACATGAATTACGGTGTACCTACAGCTTCCAACTGTTCCCTTGTCAAGTATGTCAGACATGAATTACTGTGTACCTACAGCTTCCAACTGTTCCCTTGTCAAGCATGTCAGACATGAATTACTGTGTACCTACAGCTTCCAACTGTTCCCTTGTCAAGCATGTCAGATATGAATTACGGTGTAGCTACAGCTTCCAAATGTTCCCTTGTCAAGTATGTCAGACATGAATTACGGTGTACCTACAGCTTCCAGCTGTTCTGTTGTCAAGTATGTCAGATATGAATTACCGTGTACCTACAGCTTCCAATTGTTCTCTTGACAAGTATGTCAGACATGAATTACGGTGTATCTATAGCTTCTAACTGTTCCCTTGTCAAGTATGTCAGACAAAAATTACCGTGTACCTACAGCTTCCAATTGTTCTCTTGTCAAGTATGTCAGACATGAATCACGGTGTATATATAGCTTCCTGTTGTTCCCTTGTCAAGTATGTCAGACATGAATTACAGTGTACCTACAGCTTCCAACTGTTCCCTTGTCAAGTATGTCAGACATGAATTACAGTGTACCTACAGCTTCCAACTGTTCCCTTGTCAAGTATGCCAGACATGAATTACGGTGTACGTTCAGCATCCAACTGTTCCCTTGTCAAGAATGTCAGACATGAATTACGGTGTATCTACAGCTTCCAAATGTTCCCTTGTCAAGTATGTCAGACATGAATTACGGTGTACCTACAGCTTCCAATTATTTTCTTGTGATGTATGTCAGACATGAATTACGATGTGCCAATAGCTTCCAGCTGTTCTGTTGTCAAGTATGCCAGACAAAAATTACCGTGTACCTACAGCTTCCAATTATTCTGTGACTACCAGGCGGGTTTTAGACAAAACAGATCAACAATAGATCAGATATTTATCTTACGACAAATAGCCGAGAAAAATTGGGCATATAAAAGAGATCTCTATAACATTTTCGTGGATTCTAAAAAGGCTTATGATAGTGTCCATAGGAATAGTCTATGGAATGCTTTGCAGGAATTTGGAATACCAAGGAAGTTAATCAACATGATCAGACTATGCATGGAAGATACTTATAATATAGTAACATATAAAGGCAGGAAATCAGATCCTTTCCAAATAACATCTGACTTGAAACAGGTGATGCACTATCGCCGCTACTCTTCAATCTGGCTCTAGAGAAAGTTGTAAGGAAGGTAAAGGAGGAATGTGATATTGGAGGATCATCCAAGCTGCTTGGTTATGCAGATGATATAGATATTATAGGGGAAAATGAACAAAAGACATTAGAAATATTGACTCACTTAAAGGAAAAAGTCCAACATATGGGGGTGGTTATCAACCAAGATAAGACAGAATATATGGTAATTTCAAGAGAAGGAATGGCTACAAACTCTGGCCACATACAAATAGATAATATGACCATTAAAAGAACGGAAACATACAAATACCTGGGTACAATCTTCAACTGCTCCAACATCATAAGGGAAGAAATACAAATTAAAATCAATTCTGGAAATAAGATATACTATGCACTACAACATCTACTAAAATCAAATGCGCTATCTCGTAACACCAAAATCACAATATACAAAACACTGATCAGACCAGATGTGCTGTATGGCTCTGAAACTGGAGTACAACGAAAGGAGACGAAGCCCTGAAACCCACCTTTGAGAACAAAGTTTTAAGACGCATCTTTGGACCCATTCAATCAATCAATCAATCAATCAATCAATCATGCGCCATGCCGGAAAGCGTGGGCGGTCATGACTCGCCATTTCACTCGATCACCAGTGTGGACCCATTAGGGATACACAAAGTGGAGAGTGGAAAAGAAGAAGTAACAAAGACATTTATGATCTGTTTAAGTCCCCGCTAATCACTGGTATCATGAAGGCTAATAGACTACAATGGCTGGGGCATATAGAAAGAATGGAAGATAATTGGGAAACAAAACTCGCTTACACTCAGGAAATAAATGACCGTAGACACCGAGGTAGACCAAGAAAACGGTGGAGAGATAATATATATACAGACCTACAAGCACTTTGAATCAACGACTGGCAAGAGAAGGTCAACCAGAGAGACGAATGGAGACGGATTGTTTCTGCAGAAAAAGAACCTCAGTTGCTCGGAATGCTGAAGAAGAAGAAGAAGAAGAAGAAGAAGAAGTCCCCGCTAATCACTGGTATCATGAAGGCTAATAGACTACAATGGCTGGGGCATATAGAAAGAATGGAAGATAATTGGGAAACAAAACTCGATTACACTCAGGAAATAAATGACCGTAGACCCCGAGGTAGACCAAGAAGACGGTGGAGAGATAATACATATACAGACCTACAAGCACTTTGAATCAACGAATGGCAAGAGAAGGTCAACCAGAGAGACGAATGGAGACGGATTGTTTCTGCAGAAAAAGAAGCTCTATGGCTCGGAATGCAGAAGAAGAAGAAGAAGAAGAAGAAGAAGAGCCTTTTATAGAAAATACTGTAATAATCTTATATATAAATTAGGATGTGCGTATGTATCTCTGTATGTATGTATGTCCTTTATTTGTTCGCGAACGGCCCATCCGATTGAGATGAAATTTTCTACACGCCTTCCTTTCATTCCAGAGCTGTCAACTGTGATATTTTGTTAGTGTGAAATCGCCTGCTTACTCAGTATTATTTCATTTTTAATTTTTCATCATAATTTCATATATCTCAGGGGACCTAACTCTGTAAAAGTTATTTCAAGGGGCATAACTTTTCTGTATAACTTATAGTCATATTGTGGCATCGTTTTCAAAGATTTATAAACTCTTTGTCCATAGTTATGTACCGGCATATGAGTTATAATAAATAATGATACAATCTGTAAGGCATTTTCAAAGTTTTCATAAAAATGATGCACAATGCATAACATTGTAACTCATCTTTTTTTGCTTAAGAAGTTACTGTAGTCATGCAGGTGATTAGAAAGAGTTTTCATTAAAAATAATGGATGGTGTGTGGTAGAACGTTCTTTTAAGTTACATTTTTTTTTGTTGTATGAATTTAATGAAGCCGGACAGGGTCAGGCAGACAGATAGACAGACAGACAGACAGATAGACAGTCGGGAACAGGAACTTATATGACTACTTATATAAATTAAATGAGATGCTTCACACCAGGAGCTGGGCGATGTCGGGCCGGGTCAGACAGACAGACAGACAGACAGACAGACAGATAGTCGGTAACGGGAACGGGAACTTATATGACTACTTATATGAATTAAATGAGATGCTTCCCACCAGGGACTGGGCGAAGCCGGGCAGGGTCAGCTAGTAATTAATAAAATACACAAATGCCTGTATCTTAATTTTAAAAAAAAAAAAAAAAAAAAAAAAAAAAAAAAAAAAAAAAAAAAAAAAAAAAAAAAAACTAGAGTTGCTACAGCCAAATACATGTGACATTTAGATTTAGCTGGCCTCTTTTATGCAAAATCATGTGTCAAACGTTTGGCACCAAAAATAAGATTTTTTTTGGGTAACGTTGTATAATCAACTACCCGGAATAATACAAACCAGCAGTCCACAAGATACCACAATTTAGAACAAATTATAACACAGGAGCACTTTATGATAGCATATTACAGAATTTCTTTAACACATGCACGGGAGCCGTAGAAGGAAATGAGCACGTGTTACAAGAAACAACACACAAGATACACACAAATCTCATCTCAACACATCAGGATCCCCGTGTACATTGCGTGTCGAGGTGAAGCATAAACAGCGGCTTATTGCCCGTTTATGGGCTTCATAAATACAAATATTTAATTACTAAACAAGCTTCGCCACTATACCTCAGGATATAAAGATGACACACACTTTTCCAACCCTACAACAAATATAGATGGGTTTTCAATATGACACCTACAGTTGAAGTAAAAGCATACACATCCAGACAGTAGAACAAATTCACTATACATGTTCAACAGGCATACCCACACATATAACAATCAAACAATTAACACATTCACACACAGGCAAACAAACTGATATTTACAAAGCAATCTTTTCTCAACACAATACCTAACGACACAGATACACAGAAAATTGCTCTAAGCCTTGTCACACTACATATATCTAACCAGGAAGACGTATAATTATAATGTTTTCATCTTGTTTTGTTTATCTAATCTAAGGACGAGTGGAAGGCATCGATTTCTGACACACACTATCACAGACACTTTTCTAAACATTTGTTTCAGAACTGTGATTATTGTAGCATACTCCCCCTTCATTATAGCAGACTGGGCAATTTGAATTGAGCCCAGAAGATGTGTGGTCAGTCATTCTTCACGCTAAAACACTGAACCCGACAAATAATACAAAATCAGTAAAAAGCGGGAAAAGAAAAACTAAGGAGCCAATTTGTCGTCATCACCTTTCATTCCGCACACCACTGAAAATGACCACCGAAGAAGAAAGGGGGGAGGGGGGGGGGGGGGGGAATCAATATATCGGAGCTACCATGTGCGATGAACCAAAAGTATAGTCAATGAGAAATGAATTTATAGCAAGGGAAGTAACCAAGAATAACCGGTTAAGACGACGAGTTACCTAACCGTTGGGTACCTGGTACAATTGAGAAGCGCTCAACTCGACTTACCGGTCATCTTCCTTGACCAACCTAATCGATTTATCGTCTGTATGTGTTGTTGTATCTTTTCGTCTATGTGTATGTGGCAAGAGTATGATGATGTTGTAGTTTATACACTACTCATACATACACAGCTTTGGCGTGGGGCACTTAAACATTGTTTTATCAAATAAACCACGCCCAAAGAAAGAATTTATACGACCCTCTCTACCCCCACAGAAAAAAACAAGGGGAGGGGGTGGGATTGATAATGGTGACTTTTCAAATTCAACCTACCCGCAAAAATAAAAAAGTCGATTGTTTATACAATAGTTGGTCAATTTTGTTACATCATCTGTACTTAGCGGGATCAGCTTGCCATTCTTAAATAAAGATAGATCATATAGATTTTTGAGGATGCACTCCTCACATGCTCCCCGCAATGAGCATACTATGCTACTTGTATATCTTGAAAACTAGAGCCAATCAACAATTTTAAATGCCAATGTCGTTTTCAGTTGAGATCAGATATTTTCATATATTTTATTTTGGTTGTTGACTAGTGAGAGGAACATCATGGATGGCTCAGTTAGAGGTACAAATCAGAGAAGTGTGCTTGTTTGAGAACACTGGGAGTGGAGAGGTGTGGGTCAGAAATCCCGAGGTAAAGTCAAACCTTTAAAGAGTCATAATCATAATGGACCGAGAAGGGAGGGAATGGCCGTTAGGCTGCCCTGAATGGGAGATGCAACAACTGATTCACGATAATTCGCGCCCGTGTGATGTGTGATTCGCACCTCCACGGATGGCTCTGGGCAAAAGATGTGCCTATAGATTCATAGTGAAGTTTAACGGACAGCGTTTAGTGAAGGAGAGCCTGTCATATGAAACCACTCATCTAGTCTAAGGACGGAGGTGAATGCAGTCATAGAAGGGATTTCCTGCTAAGTGTTACATTCCCGTGGATATAACGTTCTGCAAATTCGTGCAATATCAGCGACGATGTACATCGTATTTCCTCCAAAGTATCATTTATTTCTTCACATAACATGATATATACTCTGCAGTATGCACCTGACGAGATCCAGCGAAATATCCCAGTCAAGAAATCGTGCAATATATTGTTTATAACGTCTGTGTTTACATTTATGGAAGTCAAAAGAAATTAAATCTACAACCAAACTTAGAAAGTCTAGCGCTGACGTTAAATCAGTACTTTTAACACTAACGTCAATTTAGTGCTTATGTATGAGTCAGAAACTGTGGTAAACAACTAAACTAGTTACTAATAAACTATGCCTTTTAGTTAATTCTCATCTGCGCAGAATAGCAAGGTATAACATGGTTTGACAATATCACCAATATGGAGCTCGTGGAGCGAACAAACCAATTCTAGTCAATCAAGAGATTAAATCGTGCTGTATATGACACACATGGAAAAAACCTGCTAATCGAATAACTAGTTAGATATTCTTTGGAACCCACATGGAAAATAGAGTGAATAAATCACACACCCCTCCCTCCCCACCCCCCAAAAAAAGTAGGCGGTAACATTTACTAGATCACGATCACAAGTAGCAAAATATCCGACTAACTCTTGTATTTTTTTGGTGATTAATTCATATTATTTTAAAAAATGATTTCTGCAGTTGCAGTAATTTCAAAATAAATAGAGGGAGACCAAAAACACGCAGAGAAGATAATTAGAGGCTTTTACGCAAACAGGGGGGCGTGGCATGATTTGGCTGAAGACATATGCTCCACTGGGAGATGCCTGTGCTCCACTTGGAGATGCAAATCCTCCACTGGGAGATGCCTATACTTCACTGGGAGATCCCTATGCTCCACTGGGAGATGCCTATAATTCATTGTGATATGCCTATCTTCCACTTCGAAATGCCTAAGCTCCGTTGGGAGATAAAAGACAGAGGAAGACACCATTATTGTGGTTTGTAAGTTTTTCGTTGCTTGACTAGACCGGACTAGATAACTTGACATTAGACCATCTCATTAATCGTGTATTACCTCCACTTTTCATCTTTTTCATTATTTTTGCGGGCCTTGCTGTCTGCAACAACGTTCCAGAAATCGTCTATGCACACCTTGCATTTATCAGACATGACGCCACTGATTGTGAACAAAGACTCCGGTCTCGCATCAATTCCATCGTCGTCTTCACCAGCAAGGTGCACTACTTTTCCGTTTCCTGAAAATAGATCAAAAATGCAAACGTATGTGATATTGGGCAGGACATGGAACAGAAAACATAATGTGCATGGCTGAGAGATGGGTGTATGAAACAAGGAATGTTTAATCTGAGCTGTGTGCCGGCATTAGTAAAGCGTGTTATAAAGTACAAGGTAAAGGACACCTTGTCACACCATGAGGTGTATTGGCTATATAGGGCCGGCCTCAAATTTGTAGACCCATCGGCATTTGATGCGCAATGTGATCAACATCATCGTAGAATGAGTATTCAGACTTTTTGTTTTCACAATAATAAAGTAGCTAGTTCTTTGGCGTTTTGTGGTGAAATGTAGCTTTACAATTGTCCGACATACAGAGTCCAGGATTCCACCTCAGTCGCGGCAGATTTGAAAGCAGTTCGCTTTGCGTTGATTTTAATGGTATGTGGCATCGGCTGTTCAGAAAGCAATGGCAAACTATACATGAAATTTGCTTAGTACATCACAAACAATCAATAAATGCTGTGGTTAATTGCCTCGTCTTGTAAAGGACATGCAACAAACTTGAAAGTTGATAGTTGTGTGCATCAAACCAGTAAAGTAGCCTTGTCGGCGCCTAGAAGTATTCTGGGTAAGGAAGTAAAGTCACGGATCCTGTCACGTGCCCTGAGGTTATTGGGTATATGGTGCTAGTCTCATATTGTATAGACCAATCAGCACGTGACGGCTGTTGTGGAGATATAGACCAATCAGCACGCGACGGCTGTTGTGGAGATATAGACCAATCGGCACGCAACAGCTGTTGTGGAATTATTTGTGTGATCATCACCATCATGTAGCAGGTCCTTTACAGAACGTCGCTCCCATCATGGCCTGCCGAACAGACTCTCGATCCTTTGCCAGTTGATCTGCCTCATGCCCCCTCATGCCCAGGGTGTCTGCAGTATATCCTGTGTCCATCGTCGTGCTGGTCCACCTTTACCTTCCCATACAGAAACCAGACATTTCACCACTGTCCTTTCCAAAGTGCGGGATGTTTGATGAGACCAAAGTATTTACATTTCTAATGATTGTTTGTTGGTAAATTCAAGCTTGTACATTAAAAAATGCCATTATGTGGTCTGCCAATTGGGGTAGTTATTCATGTCTCGCCAGAGATCTCGGTCTTTGGTGTTCCGGATAAACTTTGTTGTTGATATTCCTACAATCCGTCATCTCAGTCCATCTGTTACATTTCTCTCTGCCTGTCTCGCATCTTCTCCCACTGATCTTTCCAGTCGTCACGATGTTTTGCAATGCATCTCTTCCCATTATATGTCCAAAGAATACGTTTTATCTCTGGCTTATAGTTGTATATAATGTTAGCCACTTCAAGGCAATCATTGTAAGTTACTTCGCCAGTCTAAGGTATTCGATACATTCGTCTCAAGAACCACATCTCTGTTGCTTCTAAGCTCTCTCTAAATTCTTCATTCATACACGATGATTCACTGTCATACAGTAAAACTAGTTCTATATAACATTTCAGTAAACTCTTTCTGACATTCAATTATAGTGATTTATTGCATAAGATGAACAAATTCTGCCCTTACTCGCTGCCATGCATTCTCCATATATATATATATATATATATATATATATATATATATATATATATATATATATATATATATATATATATATAAACAACAGAATGGAAGATGATTAACCAAACTGATCAATTTAAAAACTTAGGTCATCATAACAATAGATGGAGAATATATGGCAGCGAGTAAGGGCAGAATTTGTTCATCAAAAGCAGCATTTCAGAAAATGGAAAACATCTTATGCAATAAATCACTATACTTGAATGTCAGAAAGAGTAACTGAAATGTTATACAGAACTAGTTTTACTATATATATATATATATATATATATATATATATATACTAACTGACCCGGCCCGGCTTCGTCCAGGCCCTGGCGGAGATCTGTCTGTCTGTCTGTCTGTCTGTCTGTCTGTCTGTCTGTCTGTCTATGTATGTTCGGCCCGTTCCCGTTAAAAATATAGATAGAATAGAAGAATGGATAGATTGATAGTAGAAAATATGATTGGAAGAGATCTATCTAAAGTAAACTTACCAAGATATCACGAACAGCCAATAAATGGTGGGCGGTGGGTTGACTGCAGAGTACTGCAAAGATAAGCAACTAACTTTCTCTCACAAAAAATTACTTTTTTTTTAAACGAACGAAAATCGCAGGCCCTTCTTCTTTATTTCCTCTCACACATTCTTTCATTCAACATCTCTTATGAAGCAATTCTTTGACAACAAAAATTTTTTTTTTTTTTGGTTTCAGTCCAGTAAGTAGGTCTCAATCTACTTTTTTCTAGAAGTTGCAACGTGACTTTCGAAAAAAAAATTAGGTCACCTCTCTGAATTCCAATAGCGGTGCGCGCGCACTAAAAACACACATGCATACGCATGTGAGAGGTGCGCTGGGTTGCTACTCGTACATTCGCACTGCTTTTAGGCCATTCTCAGAGGTACTGCATGTCTGAGACGACCTGTGATGACAGCGAGGCAAGCCCCGTGCATGTCACCTAGTTCCAAAAATCAGTTCAATATCGTAGTGACCGAATCGGTCACGTATCAGATATTAAGCTGATAAGAACAGATTTCTTTTTCTTTTTTTTTAAACCTTTATTGAGTGTTAAGAAACATTTGCATTTGTATTGTTCGTGTTGTTACAGAGCGTTGCATGTGGAAGTGTAGTTGACATATGCGAAAATCTTTACATTTTTTTCATTTGAAATGGGGGGTAACGAAAAACTAGTACAAACAACAACAAGACGATAGTATACCTTGTTTTTTTCCTCTGCCACCCTCTCACCTGTCAGCTCCAACCCCCCCCCCCCCCCCCCCAATACCATCATCACCACTTGGTAATGAGGAAAATGGCAGTAAAACTTGTTGGAACCAACCGGTGAAGGCAGCAGCAGCATCAAAACCAACAGTATCGAAAACATTCCTTCATTGACATTGTTGTAAGGAAATATTTTAAAACAAATGCGTGATGGTAGTGCGTCGTTGTTATTTCCCCTGCCGCCCCGCTCTCCTGTCAGCTCCAAACCTCCTACCAAATACCATCACCACCCCTCCGTGATGATGAACATGGCGGCGTAGAACCAATCGGTGAGGGCGGCAGCAGAAAAACAACAATAACAGTATCAAAAGGTGGGAAAGGGGGATGTGACAGTTTGCGGGTTTACAAAGCCATATATATTAATAATGATTACAATGATAATAATGCAAATAAACACCCAAATACATAAATAATAATAATGACAAAGAATAAAAACTGCTAAGGGTGATAAACAGTAACATTTAACAGCAATGATAATAACAGCAATGATAATAATAGTTACAATATGTGATTCTATTTGCTAAAATGATTTTTCTTAGGAATGGTGTTTACATGAAATACATCTATAATAATAATGACATAGAAAAAAACTACAAGCTTGATAACAGCAATGCGTAAAGCGCCATACATATGAGAATGTTAAAAAAAATAAAATAATAATAATGTGGTTGTTTCGGGATTTGAAATTTAAATATAGAGCACAACCCACTACTGGCAACGCCGATCGTATTCTGGTATGAACCTAAGGCCTATCCACGTCAATATGGAAGCACTATACTCGAGTTTCGCCCTCATTTGAGCTCGTCAGTAGTGCATATCCCTGACCGGATCCGGAAACAGTCCCGGATCACGCGTGTGAAGCGGATGTGTAACCACGCGGCACACACTGGACACACCAAATTATCACAACAGAATATCACAACGCTACCCATCGTAGGCTATGCTCAAGACTGCCCAATCGCCGCGACCGACGTCCGTCAATCGATGGGACCCGAACGATCAGGACTTCTCACTGGCAAGGAACACCAGGCCTCCTAAATCCAGTGAGCAATAATCAATTGATTATGTGGTTGTTTCGGGATTTGAAATTTAAATATAGAGCACAACCCACTACTGGCAACGCCGATCGTATTCTGGTATGAACCTAAGGCCTATCCACGTCAATATGGAAGCACTATACTCGAGTTTCGCCCTCATTTGAGCTCGTCAGTAGTGCATATCCCTGACCGGATCCGGAAACAGTCCCGGATCACGCGTGTGAAGCGGATGTGTAACCACGCGGCACACACTGGACACACCAAATTATCACAACAGAATATCACAACGCTACCCATCGTAGGCTATGCTCAGAATACGATCGGCGTTGCCAGTAGTGGGTTGTGCTCTATATTTAAATTTCAAATCCCGAAACAACCACATAATCAATTGATTATTGCTCACTGGATTTAGGAGGCCTGGTGTTCCTTGCCAGTGAGAAGTCCTGACCGTTCGGGTCCCATCGATTGACGGACGTCGGTCGCGGCGATTGGGCAGTCTTGAGCATAGCCTACGATGGGTAGCGTTGTGATATTCTGTTGTGATAATTTGGTGTGTCCAGTGTGTGCCGCGTGGTTACACATCCGCTTCACACGCGTGATCCGGGACTGTTTCCGGATCCGGTCAGGGATATGCACTACTGACGAGCTCAAATGAGGGCGAAACTCGAGTATAGTGCTTCCATATTGACGTGGATAGGCCTTAGGTTCATACCAGAATACGATCGGCGTTGCCAGTAGTGGGTTGTGCTCTATATTTAAATAATAATGTGCTGTTGAAGAAAAATAAAAAGATGAGTTAGAAAATTTTCACTATTTAAATAGATGCATTATTTTTATGAAAACTATGAAAATGCCTTAAAGATTATATCATTATTTACTGTAAATCATATGCCTGTAAATAACTGTAGACAAAGAGTTTATAAATCTTTGAAAACAATGCAACAATCTATATATAAAATAATAGCAATGTTATTAACAATTATGTCCCTTGAAATAACTTTTCTTATGTTAAGTCCCCTTGCTATACAGAAATGATAATGCAAATATAAATTATTAAATTTTAGTAAGTAAATAGCGTTTAGTAAGTTCAAAACTATGACAGTTGGTTACACGAGAATGAAAAGAAAACATGTGGAAAATTTCATCTCAATCGGATGGACCGTTTGCGAACGCATAAAGAACGGACACACATACATACATACATTGCCTTTTATAGTATATATATATATATATATATATATATATATATATATATATATATATATATATATATATATATATATATATATAAACTATAAGAAGATACTTATAATATAGTAACATATAAAGGCAGGAAATCAGACCCCTTCCAAATAACATCTGGCTTGAAACAGGGTGATGCACTATCGCCGCTACTCTTCAATCTGGCTCTAGAGAAAGTTGTAAGGAAGGTAAAGGAGGAATGTGATATTGGAGGAACATCCAAGCTGCTTGGTTATGCATATGATATAGATATGTTAGGGCAAAGTGAACAAAAGACATTGGAAATATTGACTCACTTAAAGGAAAAAGCCCAACAGATGGGGCTGGTTATCAACCAAGATAAGACAGAATATATGGTAATTTCAAGAGACGGAATGGCTAAAAACTCTGGCCACATACAAATAGATAATATGACCATTAAAAGAACGGAAACATACAAATACCTGGGTACAATCTTCAACTGCTCCAACATCATAAGGGAAGAAATACAAACTAGAATCAACTCTGGAAATAAGATATACTATGCACTACAACATCTACTAAAATGAAAGGCGCTATCTCGTAACACCAAAATCACAATATACAAAACACTGATCAGACCAGTTGTGCTGTATGGCTCTGAAACCTGGAGTACAACAAAAGGAGACGAAGCCTTGTTACAAACCTTTGAGAACAAAATTTTAAAACGCATCTTTGGACCCATTAGGGATACACAAAGTGGAGAGTGGAAAAGAAGAAGTAACAAAGACACTTATGATTTGTTTAAGTCCCCGCTAATCACTGGTATCATGAAGGCTAATAGACTACAATGGCTGGGGCATATAGAAAGAATGGAAGATAATAGGGAAACAAAACTCGCTTACACTCAGGAAATAAATGACCGAAGACCCCGAGGTGGACCAAGAAGACGGTGGAGAGATAATATATATACAGACCTACAAGCACTTGGAATCAACGACTGGCAAGAGAAGGTCCACCAGAGAGACGAATGGAGACGGCTTGCATCTGCATCAAAGAACCTCAATGGCTCGGAACGCTGAAGAAGAAAAAGAATAAATGATAGTTCCTCACAAATGAAAATTCTGTCATATTCCAAAACTAGATGGTTATCAATTCAACCAGCTGTTGAAATAATTGTGAACCAATGGTTGGAGTTGAATACACACTTCGAAATAACAAGACAAAGTGAAAAGTGCTACGCAGCTGAAATACTATATGGAATGTACAGTGATGAAAGAAATTTAGCATTCCTTCTCTTTTTACAACACATTCTAAGTGAAGTGCAAAAAGTTAATAAACTGTTTGAATCTAAAAATGTTGATAAAGTTAAATTACTTGACGATCTCACTTTGCTATTTCACTCAATTGGTAATAGACTTATATTGCCAACTTCTAAAGCTGAATTGCTTACTTGCACTACAGATAGCTATTTGGCTCCAAAGTCATACCTTCAATTCAAATCGAATAAAAAATTGATAGTTTAAAAACAAAAGGACTGTTAACAGAAAATTACGAGAACAACGTAAGAAAGCGCTGTGAAGATTTTTTTGTCTCATTATTCAAGCGTCTCCCTGGCCTAGGAGTTAGCGACATTCTCCGAAATCCCGTATACTCTCGTGAGTAACGTGACGACGGCGAGAATCGGTAGCCGTTCTAACCGCGTCGGTAACTTACGGGGTAAGTGAGCCGGTCGCTCAGAAAGCAATGGCAAACTACTGAGCGTAATCTTGCCAAGAAATAAACAATCAGCTGAAAGATGCTGATTTTGACAGCGATGTCCTGTAAAGGATATGCAAAACATTATTATTCAAGCAATTGAAGCAGAGACTTCCTGAAAATGTAGATGTATTGAAAAATATTACACTATTTTCTGTTAGCAACATACTTCAGCCGGTCTCTCTGGCCGAAGGGTTACAACACTTTCTCCGTGATCCCGTTTATCACGCAGAGTCTCGTAGCGGGCGAGAGCTGGAGGCGGTTCGACCCCCGCTGGTGACTTGCGGGATAACTGAGCCGGCCGCTCAGAAAGCAATGGCAAACTACTGAGCGTAATCTTGCCAAGAGATCAACAGACAGCTGAAAGATGCTGATGTTGACGCTGAGAGGAAAGGTGAGACGCACATATAATCAAATTGCTACTGGTACTATTGGGGTTGGAACTCTTCGCTTGCTTCTGAGGATGGGGACGGAGCGCTTATGGGAATGCCCCGAATGCTGTGATGTCGGTTCCTAAATCAATCAATCAATCTTCCCTTATTATGTGTGTGTGTGTGTGGGTGTGGGTGTGGGTGTGTGTGTGTGTGTGTGTGTGTGAAACAAACTGCCATAAAAACCGATAATGAAGCAGCTCAATATCAGCCTATTATGAGTGATGTCACATAGGGGTGCATAATCCCTCCACAACTTTTTTTCCATATATTGAGTAAATATTGTGAAAAATGTAAAGGATGAAAAAAAAAAATGGCCATCGGAGGACATAATATCAATACTTTAAGATACACAGATGATACAGTCCTGATTGCTGACAATGAACAGGATCTGCTACATTTAGTAGATAAGGTTATTGTACACAGTGAAGAACTAGGGTTAGAATTAAATGGTAGTCTCCATTGAGTAATAAATACCACAATGTAACATCGAAATAAATGAGGGAGTTCTTAGAGAAGTGAATCGGTTCAACTATCACGGAACTGTCGAATCATCTGATGGAAGTTTCCTTCTAGAGATTAGAACATGAACCACAACGGCAAAGGTAGCCTTTTGTTTGATGGAAAACATAATAACCAATACAAAGCTGTCAAATGCAGTTGAGAAAAAGAGTGGTGAAGTATTATATAAAACCTATACTGCTATATATATGCAACATATGGAAAATTAGCAGACATATTGAGAAACATTTAATATGACTGAGAATGCGATTTCCCAGGAAAATTCAAACACCATGGGTAGGCATAAAAACGAATGAAAAGGCTCTACAAGAAATACACAAAAGCCGTAAATTGATATGGTAAATTAAATGCAGACAGTCAAGATATTTCTTGGGCATGTTATGAGCAGAAAAATACTAGAAAACTTGGTGACAACTGGCGAAATTGATGAGAAAAGACCAAGGGGATAAACAATTAACTGGTTGTTTTCACAAAATGGCATAATCAGGACAATAAATATACCTAATTCAAGACAGATGATTGTATCATCATTATCATCGCCTTCAACCATTGCCGTTAAGCGCCGTGAGGATAAAAAAAATTGGCGTTCCAGCGCCCGATGGGTGGCACTGGATTGTGTCATTCATTCTGTGTGATAGTGAAATCTCTTTGGTGTCGTCAACCCATTTTCTTCTCGGGTATCCTCATTCTCTCGTAGCTAATGTTCTTTGATATAGGGCCAGTGCTTGTAGTTGATGGTGTTGCATTCTAACGAGATGGCCAAACCATTTGATGTTGTGTCTTTCAATAAATGTGGCACAAGGTGTTGATCCTACAGTCTGTCTGATAATATCACTTCTTACACGGTCACGGATAGTTAAGATGGCAGCTCTCATCAAGCATCTCATCTCACAGGTGTTGATTTTGCGAAAGTGTGATTTGGGTAATGTCCAAGTTTGACTTTGGTAGCACAGTGTTGGTGTGGATATGCTATTTATTATCTATCGTATATTTGGGTGTTTCAGTATGGGTGATAGTTGATATGTAAGCGTACTTGCTTCTTAATATCTGATTTCGATTTCTCTGTCCAATCTGCCGTCTTCTGTGATCATACTTCCAAGATATTTGAATTCTTTAACTTGTTTCAGAGGTGTGCTATTTATCTGTATACTTAGTGGACCAGGAGATCTGCTAACTAGCATTACTTCAGTTTTGGCTGTGTTCATACTCATATTGTATCTGCTGCCTCCTCCGTGGCGAAGGAGTTACCGACGCAGTTCATGATCCCACATACCCGCGTTAGAAACACAGCTGCACGCGAGTTGGCAGCAAACTGCGTTGCGTTGGTTTTTACGAAATGGTAGAGAATGCCTGTCCTTCAGAAAGCAATGGCAATCTACTGAACGTAAACTTGCCAAGAGATCACAACAGCAAAAATGCTGGTGTTGACTGTAACGTTCTGTAAAGGATTTGAAACTAACTTTATTATATCTGCTGCATGTTGAACACAGCTTATTAATATGATTTTGCAGTCTGCCTTCGTCGCTATAAAACAGGCACTGATTGTCTGCAAATAGAAGCTCATTTATTGCGTGTGAATCTGTTGTTTCATCTGAAGTAAACAGTTCCAAAATTTCCGAATCTGTTCTGTCAAGACTTGCTTCTTTAGATATTCTGTCTATGTAGATATTGTCAAATTCATAGCTAAAACAAATAAATTTAAAATAGGTACATGGAATGTTAGGACGTTAACTGAGCTTGGAAAGTTGAACAATGTTATAAGTGAAATGGAAAGCAGGAAAATGAATGTCCTAGGCATACGCGTGATGAAATGGAAGGAATCGGGCAAAATTACGACAAACACACAATAATTTATTCTGGAAGGGACACACACACACACACACACACACACACACACACACACACGCGCACGCACGCACGCACGCACACACACACACACACACAAACAAACGGGGTATGACTAATATATTTGATAACACAAAAAACAGCCAAGTCAGTTCAGGGTTACTAGTGTATTTCAGATACTTATTATGGTCAAACTCAAAGACAAACCAATAGATATAAATATCATACAAATATACGAACCAACAACAAGCAGTAGTGATGAAGCAATGCAAAACTGTTACGATGAAGTAGATGTGGCGATGTCTCAAATTAGATCACAATAAATAAAAATAATACTAGAAGGTTTTAATGAAACAGTAGGAACGGGGAAAGTGGAGGATATAGTGGGGAATAATGATTTAGGTACCAAAAAAAAAAAAAATGAAAGAGGAGAGAAAATAATAAAATGGGCAAATATCAATGATATTATAATTGGAAACACCTGGTTTAAAAACCATAAAAGGTGACTTTACACAAGGAAAAGCCCTGATAAGAAAATACTCAACCAAATTGACTACATACTTATTAATACAATATTTAGGAATACGTTAATTAATGTAAAAACAATGCCGGGTGCTGACTGTTATAGTGATCATGTACCACTATGTGGACAAATAACAGTAAGACTGAAGAGAGGGGAAAAAGTGGTTAAGAACATGAGACTTAATAAAGAGGCATTGAAGGTAGAACAAGAAATTAAATAACAATACAGAGTGACTGTGAAAAATAGGTACAATGCAATAGCTAAAATACATAGTATAAACGAAAAAAATTGAAATGTTAAGGGACTCCATTCATCAAACAAACAAACAAATATTAACGGAGAGAAACCAAACATGCTAAGAAAGAATGAATGACTGAAGGAATCTTAAAGTTTATTGGCCAATGAAATCAGAGTAAAAATGACAAACAAGAATATACTAAGATTAATACAGAAATAAGAAATAAATGTGTGGAGGCAGAAGAAAGTTATTTAAACGAGCAATGCAAGAAAAGTGTATTAAATTTTATTGAGGGAACAAAACATATACACAGTGAGCTCACGGGACAAAAAAAAAACAAAAACAAAAAACAAGAAAGAAAGAATAAATACAGAGTGTTTAAAAAAAAAAACAAAAAAAAAAAAAAAACTGGAATATATTATCGGAGAAAGGTGCTATAATGAAGAGGTGGAATGAATATATAAGAGAATTATATGGTGGAGAACAGAGAAAAATTCGCTGACGCTGTCAAACATGTGAAGAAAGGATCACAATAGAAGAATTAGAAGTACTGGGGGAATTTGGAGTAGACATATTAACCAAAATGGTGAGTGATATTTATAGCAGTGGATATTCACCGAGCAGTGTGCTGAAATCTGTATTTATCAATCCATCTGTCGCGGAAATTCTTGGAGTTGTCGATCGATGAAAGACTGTCGCGCCATTCGTCTACAGGCGGCAGTTATCCTTTGATGTTGGAGACGGACTGTCCTGACGGGAGTCGGCAACATCTTTTGTTGTGGGGTAAAAATTTCTCTAGATCACAGGCCGGCAAGACTTTTTGGAGTGCCGGGACAATTCCCCAGATGAAAGCGGGACAGCAGCCAGGTTGTCTACATCGAGTCTTCTCGACGCCTAGTGTCTAGTCAGATTTGTGACGTCATTCAGACACCGTATTAAAACAGTGGCGGGAGTCGACCAAATGTTGTGAAGCAACAGGGACGTGTGTGATATCCCTGGTTTGATTATGGAGAGAGACTACAGTGTCTTATGTTGATTTACATCGGCGGACATTTATCCATTGTGTGATTCAGTAGTCTCGATTTCAAACAGGAATAAATATATGGTATTTAATTAAATAGACCCAAATTAGATGATTCTTAGGAGACTAGAGTGGTAATGTGCGTTATGAGAACGTATTATTAGAGCGTCGGCAGCAGTAGGCTATCGCGTTGCTTAAACTAGCTAGTGTGAGATATCAATTAACTCAGTGAGTTAAGAACAATGTAGTGGGATGATATTTAGGGAGATTGAGGATGGTTGGGGGGGGGGGGAATAAAGGAAATGTCAAATGGTAGGATCTTCCAGTAGGGTATCTACTTAGTTTTTGCACTTTTCCTTTAGTCTTTCCTTGTCTTACCATGACTCAGACCGATGTGATGAGTTCCTCTGCCTTCTGACATAGTTTAGTTCTCTGTTAAATATCTGAGTGCGGCCGTCGGCCTACACTCACCTAATAAAGGTCGGAATCGGGTTGCTCTCATCAGGTGTATTCTCTCTTCAACAGGTTCCACTATGTTTTCCAAAAAAAAAAAAACTAGAAGAGAAGATTATGGCTCCATCATTGAAGGAAGTTTTTACTCAGCGGGCTTTGCACTGGGCCCATAACCCAGAGGGTCTGCAAGAACCTGGTCTCTGCTGAGCAGGAACCGATGATCATCTAAGAGTGATTCCTCAGTGGTAGTTATCAGCATAGTAGAGTGAAGATACTTACAATACCACCAGTAACAGGAAAAATAGTAGTTATACAGAGACATTGAAAATTAACATTGTGTTTTCCAATTGTTGAATTCCGGTGAGAAATTAACTACTAACTTTTAGTTTCAAATTGACAGTAAACATTATTTTAGTGTACAAGTGTTATCAGAGCACAGAACTTTTAGTGACATATTAGTTACACTGTGTGTGTCAGATTCATGGTCAGTGTTGGACTATATCAACTATTGGTGACCAGGCATGCGGACTATCCAAGAGCTACTGGAGGAAGTCGACATCTGGCCTGAGAGACGCATCATTTGGTGAGGTCCTTCTGTACTTGATCTATGGTGCTGTTGTGTGGCCAGTACTGTGATGAAGCAGACTTTGATCCTGAGCTGTTCGGTATGATTCTGCATATACACTAGATTATACGACAGACATTCTACACATACACTTTGCACATACCTGACATTTTTCTTTATTAAATTAATTTGTCATTTTGTTAGACGTTAGAGTTGTGTAGTATGTTGTGGAAAAGAATGAGAGGGGGCATGGTCCAGTGGTAAGAGAGAAAGAAAAAGAGAGAGAGAGAGAGAGAGAGAGAGAGAGAGAGAGAGAGAGAGAGAGAGAGAGAGAGATCCAAGGACTGACGGGGTGTTGTGGACAGAAATCCAGAAGATCCTCAAGATAATGACATGGGGTTAAAAGAATGTGGGTGTTGATTCCCCTCACCCCAGGGACGACACTTATTACGACACCATCCATCATGTGCCATGCCGGTAAGCGTTCATGTTCTGCCATCTCACTCGATCACCGGACTGGATTAGCTCCGCGTTACTGTTTCAATCATGCCACAAGGCCAAGCCATCCAGGTACTTGCTTCTAGGTCTTCCCCTTGGTCTGTTCCCCTCGATCTTATCAGTTGTCACCAAGTTCTCCAAATCATTTCTTCTCATAACATGCCCAAAAATTGTGACTGTCTACAACTAATGTCTCTAATCAGTTTACGTATTTATAGCTATACCAAAAAGACCAGGAGCAATTGAATGCGAAGATTTTCGTACAGTTAAGCTCATTAACCATATCACTAAGCTTCTACTCAGAACTATAATGAGAAGAATATGACAGAAAATAAAAATTAAAATTGGTGAAGAAAAGAATGGATTCGTGGTGGGAAAGGTACAAACAACGCAATATATACATTACGAACACTAATAGAAAGATCAATATAGACACAGAAAGACATATATTTCTGCTTCATAGATCATACCAAGGTATTTGATAAAGCAAAACATGATGAAATTATTACAATTTTGGAAGATATTAATATTGGTAGGAAAGATCTCAGAATAATAATGAATTATTACAGGAACCAAGTAGCAGTAATTAAAATTGGAAATAAAGAAGGCAATTACGAACAAATGAAGTTAGGAGTACGACAGTGATGTGTTTTGTCACCGGATCTCTTCTCCTCTATAGCAGTGGTTCTCAACCTCTTTTAGCGCATGCACCCCTTCACCATATTTTCAGAACGTCATCCCCCCTTTTTCGTATTTCCTCTCTATAAATCCCCCCCGCCCCTATACAGCATACGTAAAACTGAAAGCTAAATTTAATAACACATACTAGAACAAGTCTAATCGTGTACATAAAACGCGATTTGCATGTCTTCTTACGTTATAAAATAAATTTCAGATGGGCGAGAAGTACAGAACCGTAAAATATGGAGGGGAAAACAATACCAAGTAATCGGTTCTTGTATTAACGCGATCTTGAAATAATCTTAATCCCCCCCCCCCCCGAAAACCCTAAATTTCCCCCCGGGGGTGGGAGTGGGGATTCTCCACCGGTTGAGAACCACTGCTCTATAGCGAAGTAATAATGAGAGATATCAAAGAGAAGCCAGTAGTACTAAAGGGAGGTTACATATAAACAATATAAATTTGGCATATGATACATTATTGGTGGCAGATAATGCAAAAAATCTACAATAATTTCTGGACATTGTAGCAACAGAGAGTGCAAAGAAAGGACTCTCCTTGAATATCAAGAACGCAGTAACAACGGTGACATCAAAAAAAAATGTGACACCAAAATTGTGAAATGGAAATAGAAGGGACATTTCTTAACCTAGTGGATAATGTTAGATACCTAGGGGCATTTATAACATCAAATGGAAGATGATCAACAGTGATTAAGAGAATAGTACAAACCAAAGCCGCATTTCAGAAAATGAAGAGTATCTGTTGCAATAAGTCACTATCATTGATTGTAAGAACGAAAGTGCTAAAGTGCTATACAGAACCAGTTTTGCTGTATGGCAGTAAATCTTGGAATGTAATTGAACAAATTAGGAAGAACTTGGAAGCCAGAGAGATGCGAGTCCAGAGACGAATGTTGCGAATTCCTTGGACTGCCAAAGTAACTAACAACGATTGCCTAAAAGATGCTAATGAAACTAGAACAATACAACAATAAGAAATAGACAGACATCTTTCTTTGGTCATGAGATGAGAAGAGCGGTAATGGAAAACGTCGTGACAACTGGAAAGATAGAGGAGAAGAGAGGCAGATGTATGCCAAGAGAAGTGATCCTGGATGGATTGAGACTGTGGCATGGAGGAATATCAGCAGCAGAGCTAATCCAGAAAACCAAAGACCGAGATCTATGGAGAGCCATGAACGCCTACTTCAGCCGGCACGGCACTTGATGATGATGATTCTATACGTAACATAGTCTTGTTCATTTTAATTGTGATCCATTTTTGGAACGCGACCTTCTTTCTGGATACGCTATCTTTAACTTCATTGTTCCACTAATATGTCCTTAATCTTTTGTCCTGACCTACTTTCTTGGTTCTACATTTATTTTTCAGTGTGTCGAGCATGGCAACCTTGAAAATTGTCCATATCTTCCATTTCTGATCTACACTTGATTAATCATCAAGTATATACTTCAGTATTAATTGCAGACAATGCGCAGGACCTGCAACAATTAGTAGATGCGGCTGTTGTACACAGTGAGCAACTGAGGTTAGAATTAAATTGTAAAAAGACACAGGTTATGGTCGTCAGTAGGAAGGAAGAAGTGCCACAATGTAATATACAAGTAAATGGAAATATTCTTCAACAAGTGAATCGGTACAATTATCTTGGAACAGTTATAACATCTGATGGGAGATGCCTTGAAGAGATTAGAACAAGAATCGCCATTGCGAAAGTAACCTTTAGCAAGATGAAAAACATTCTGACCTATAAAAAGATGTCAATTGAAACGAGAAAAAGAGTGTTGAGGGGATATATAGGGCCTGTTCTTTTGTATGGATGTGAAACTTGGACAATGAGCAGTCAAGCTGAAAAGCATCTGATGGCTGCAGAAATGTGGTTTCTGAGGAAAATGCAAAGAATACCATGGACAGACAGAAAAACCAATGACCAAGTACTACAGGAGACAAATGAACATCGTAAACTGATTAGAGAAATTAGACGTAGACAGTCAAACTTTTTTGGACATGTTATGAGAAGAAATGGATTGGAGAACTTGGTGACAACTGGCAAGATCGAGGGGAACAGACCAAGAGGAAGACCGAGAGGAAAATACCTGGATGGCTTGGCCACATGGCATGGAAGAGACAGGAACACTGAGCTGATCCACGACACTGGTGATCGAGTGAAATGGCGAGTCATGACCGCCCACGCTTTCCGGCATGGCACATGATTGATTGATTGATAAACTTATGTATCTTTGTGATTTCTTCTTTGAATCCGTCTTTAACCGTATATCCCTGAAGCTTCCCATAATTGATGACATCTATTGTTATCGCTTTGTTTCTTGTTTTCCTGCCTGTTGAATTATGTGTTATTATAACTAGTTTGTGATCAGTATCAATGTTTGTATTTATGAGACTCTATGAGATGGATATATATATATATATATATATATATATATATATATATATATATATATATATATATATATATATATATGCATACACACACACACACACACATATATATATGAGATGGATATATATATATATATATATATATATATATATATATATATATATATATGCATACACACACACACACACACACACACACACATATATATATATATATATATATATATATATATATATATATATATATATATATGTGTGTGTGTGTGTGTGTATGCACGCACGCACGTAAGCACACAAGTACACATATGCACGATATGTTTAAGTATTGTTAGTTAAAAATCAGGTTTAAAGAAAATAACTACTCTCCTCCTTCAATTACAATACATTTGGTGCTGGAAACAATGTGACACAGAAATCACAAAAACACTTGTTAATACTAGGTAATAAATAGATTTAAAAACTGATCACCTAGGTAAACAGCCCAGTGCGAATAATAACGACGTGGGAACTCCACTAAGTCACCAACATTTAGGCTACGCAGAACTGATGCATTGTGGCTACGGCTCAGCTCTCCCATTATCAATGGTGTGACAATTTACTCTGCAGAAAAATAAAGACACGATATATAATAACATGTTATAGACAAATAAAGCCGTTTGATAAATTAAACTGCATGGTAGTAGGCCTAACAAATTAATAACTATAAACTAACATTAAAACAAAGATGGTCACCATTTAAACACATAATTAGAAATATAACCCCATTCTCCAATTTTAGTGGCTGGTAAATTAACATAATGTTAGCTGACTAGTTCGATGGCTTTTTAAAATTGTATTAATGCAATTATTGCAAGAAACAAATGAAACCAGTAAACTGATTAAAGAAATTAGATGTAGACAGTCAAGATTTTATTGGCACGTCATGAGAATAAATAAACTGAAGAACTTAGTGACACCTAGCAACTCTGAGGGGAAAAGAACAATGGAAATGCAGAGAGGTTAAATATCTAGATGGTAATGCCACATGGCTTAATCGCGACAAAAAGACTGCTGATCCACGACTATGGTGATCGTGTGAGATGGCGAAACAACATCGCAAACGCTTATCGGCAGAACATATGATGATGGATATTGATCTTTATTTTAACCCGCACTTTAGATTCTTAACTGGCTCTGTGGCTATCTAATTCGTAAACCCTCACACCATGTTCGAAACACAGCTGCGGTCGATCGGCCCGCAGAGCGCCTTGCGTTGGTTTTCATACAATGGTATGAGTGCCAGGCGATTTGGAAGCAGACCGCCATGCGCTGGTTTCATACAGGAATGGGTGCCAGTCGTTCAGAAAGCAATGGAAAACTACTGAACGTAAATTTGCCACGAAATCACAAACAGCCAACAAAAATTTCGGAGTTGACTGCAACATCAGGTAAAGGATATGCAACTAACTTTTAATGTTTAGATTCTGAGCATTCTCTTGGAAATTACATTTCTGCGGCCGCCAGCTTCTATTCTTTGGTATCCCAGTCAAATAATCCCGGGCATACAATCTTGTGGGCAGTATAAAAGATCTTAACACCGGTTTTCTGACTTTCATGGGGATATGGATTTATTTCACCGATTGCTCTTTCTCTTTCGTTTAGCCTTAAGTTTCGCCTAGTATTTCGTTAATGCAGTATAATACAATGTTATCGTTACCATTATTTTCTTTAAGCCATATTTAAAACGAGAGGGCTTGAAATGAAAATCTTAACTGTTTGTTTTTTGTTTTGTTTTGGCGGGTGTGTGAATATATTCTAAAAAAGTAAAAAAAAAAAAAACCAAAGATTTCATTTTTGAATGTAGTCACCACTGCGTTCAGTTCAAGACCACCAATACCGAGAAAGTGCTAGGATTCAAGTAGAAAAAAAATTATCTGGGGTCACTACTCGGTGCTCCTGATCCGGTCGTGAGCAGTCTGTATAGAAGTAACGCCGTTTTAAAACTTCCTACTGCATTCATACACTTGCTGGACTGACAGGTATGCATCACCATACTGGACCTTCATTTGCTAATGGATTCATCACTGATGTAAAATAAAACAAAAACGGATAACAGAACACTGCCCCTCTTTGGTACATGTCAAAACTGGGACAGCCATCTTTAGACTACAATTCTTCTTCTTCTTCTTCGTTCATCCGGAGTTTTTTTTTTCGGATGTGATTGCGTTGTGCCTGTTTACAGCAGAGCTGCATTCTTGCGCCGTTAGGCCGACACATCCGACTTCTGCGGGCATTTGTTGACCGGGTTAACCTTCCCGGGGAGACTACAATTATGACGTCACCGTGTTCACCTGCACTGTAATGTCACGTGCTTAACACGCTTGAAAACCGTAACAACACAATTGATAGGTTACAAGACAGTGGCATGGTTATTGTAATTTATATCACACTTTTAAGGTTTTTATTTGAAGCCCCCGCGTATTATCATAATCGTTTCCACTTTATAATGTTTTTTTGTAATTATCATCTTAGATTAGTTTTAGTCGATGGATCAACATCACGGCACACGGGTGTAACCCATAAGTACTCCGTTCTCCTCCTAACTCAAATCGGAGTCTGGAGAAACTCAGCTCAGTGCACGAACTTCGTAGCACCGGCGAGGATCCTGAAATACTTTGGGTAGATTTTTAACTTTTTCGATTTCCAACTACCAATGGATTTGTTACGTGCGCAACAATACACACGGGCGTCCGATCTCACTACCCAGAGACCAGGGAAAATTTTATTACTAGAAGTCCACGTGAGAAAGATCCCGGTCCTCACCGGGGCTTGAACCCGGGGCATCCAGCACTCGAGGCGGACACAATGCCTCGAGACCACGCAGCCCCCTTGTCATCATCATCTTGTTTATCATCATTAGTTTCATCATCAGCTGGTGCCATGTCGATAAGCCTGGGTGGTCATGATTCCCCATCGCTCACGATGACTGGTCCTGGATCTTGTCTGTGCTCTTGTCCCTCTTGTGCCATGTGGCCAAACCATCTTGGATATTTATCTCTTTGCCTTGCCCTTGCTTTTTTATCTTCAGTTTTACTAGTTGTAACTAAGTTTTGTACTTCAATTCTCCTCAAAATGTGGCAAAAATATATTGACTGTCTACGTCTAATTTATGTGATCAATTTACGATTTTAATTTGTTTCTTGAAGGCTTTTCTGAATCGTTTTGTTTGTTGGTCCGTCAAAAGTGTTCTTGGCATTTTTCTCTGAAATCATATTTCCATTGCCTTTTGAAGTTTCTCGCTTGTCTGCATATTGTCCATGTGTCACATACATATAATGGTATAGGTTCTATACCGGACTTCGACACTCTCTTTTTCACAACAGGTTGGCAGCATTTTCTTGGTAAATATATTTTCTATCCTGCAAAAGGCTGCCTTTGTCATAGAGATTCTTATTCTAGAGATTGTTGTACCGATTAACTTGTTTAAGAATTTCCGCATTTACTGATATATTGGCGATGGTGATATTGTGTGTTCACAGTCTTCTGTCTCTCGTGCATCCAATCATTTCTAATAACAACGTTTCTCCATGCCATAATGTCAGCTTGTCTCTCTAGATCTCCATCTGCCTCTCTTCCCCTTCAGCCTCCCGCTGTGATAACACACTCCAGCTTTCCTCTTCTCGTAACATGTTCAAAGTATGTGGCTGTCCTCTTCTGATGCGAATAACTAGTTCTCCTTTAGTTAAATTCTTTCAAGATATCTTCATTGCTCTTTCTGTCTGTCCATAGTGTTCTCATCATATTCTATAAAACCACATCTCCGAAGCTTCCACATCTTTCCTCGCTTGTTTGTTCATTGTCCATCATTGGTTTCCACACATCAGGACTGGCTCAATATAGCTCTAAAAAACTCTACTCCTCACCATGATGGACAACGATAAATTGCAGAGAATATTCTTTATCTTGTGACATGTTGCTTTTGCTAGGAATTTCTATACTTCACTTCCTTAAAGAGTCGTCCAGCTGCTGTTATTAAAGCACCTAAATAATTAAATACACTGACTTGTTTCGGAATAGTTCCATTCACTTTGATATTTAATGTGGGTATACTATATTTCTTTGTAGTAGCCGTTACTTCTGTTTTTTGTTTTTCATATTATTTTACTTTGATATTAGGTTCCATTCACACACACACACACACACACACACACACACACACACACACACACACACACACACACACACACACACACACACACACACACACACACACACACACACACACACACACACACACACACACACACACACACACACACACACACACACACACACACACACACACACACACACACACACACACACACACACACACACACACACACACACACACACACACACACACACACACACACACACACACACACACACACACACACACACACACACACACACACACACACACACACACACACACACACACACACACACACACACACACACACACACACACACACACACACACACACACACACACACACACACACACACACACACACACACGCACGCACGCACGCACGCACGCACGCACGCACGCACGCACGCACGCACACACACACACACACACACACACACAAACACACACACACACACACACACACACACACACACACACACACACGCACGCACACACACGCACGCACACACATTCATATCATATACATATTTGAAAAGAAAATCCTAACCTGCACAGTTCGCGGCGACTGCACTAGCTAAGCGGCTTTAATTCCTCAGGCTCAAAGACCCCTCTGCCATACACCGCAAGGTACTATATTGGCAGTAAATGACAGTTTTTATATGGAGCACACCTCTCATGATAGGCTAGTGTTGACCTACTTCAAATTTTATGGCAGCTTGTTGTTTCATTGTTTCCAATATATAAAATGTCTTTCGCAAGTCTGAGATCTTTCACATCTAAGTGTAGATTTGCAAGCATCATTTTCATGGCAGCATGTCTTATTTCATCGGAAGCATTTGTGTAGCCAATAAAGCAAAAATGTAAGTCTTAGATTTCACTTCTATCGAAGGCTTACTCGTTAACTTATATCCTTTTTTCTGTTCATGTTCTTTAAAATATACAGCATTTGTTTTACCTTGCCTTCTACAAATCCACATTGCTGTCTCCCTATTTTGAGTTGTATTTTCTTCCGAACTCTGTGCATGATGGCGCGTGTCAAAATCGTTGTTCTGTGGCTCATTATGCTATTTGTTTGCTGTTGATAACATTGCAAATCTCCTGATTTCATTGGAATTGCATTTAAGATGGGTTTATATAAGTAAAGAGGCATGGCTCCAGTATCATATACTGTGATCAGCAGCTTGGTGACCTAGTCTATTCCATATTCTTCTAATTTCTAAGGTTTTGATAATTTCTGTTGTGATGTTGTCTGGATTGCGGTTCTTGTCAGTTGTCATACTGTTAAGACCATTCTGAACTTCCATCTTTAAAATTGATGGTCCTTCATTATTATACCAAATGTCATATTGTTCCTCACATGGATCATTGTAAACGTGTTTCACGTATTCAGGCCATGTATTTTAATTCTTATACTTGTTCATTATGATTGTTTTTCCTTCTTTGGTATTCAGTTAACCAGTTGATGTGTGGGTTCTTTTGTTATCAAGGTCGTTAATTCTGTTGTATATTTGGTATTTCGGGTGTTTCGTTGTTTTCCAATTTCTTTGTAGTATGCTCCAAGACATGCTTCATTTGCCTCTTCGCATAATGTTCTTATGTTTATTTGAGGTCTCCATATTTTTAACGGTTAGTTTTCGTTTTCCTTCTTATTTCCATTCCTTATAAAATGTCTTCGGTAATCCATTTCTTATGGCCTGTTATTTTTAATTTTGGAATAGTTTAAATCTATCTGACTGAGTTCTTCAATACTTCCCATTGGTCATTGAAATGTTGACATACAATTTCTAGATCAGAAAATGTATCAAAGCTGGTCTTTATTAGTATGATGAAATTATTTTTATCTCATCATTCTTAAGTGTACATAGATACAATTTTATTTTTCTTGGTGTATATTTGACCTTCTTTAACTATATGTGTATATTGCCAACATGTAACCCACCCCTATAACCACTGCAGTAGTCTGCATTCAGCAGTCTTTTCTACTTTTGAAGCATTTCCATATTTTCTGATGATGATCATTCGGTCACTCTTGTTACTGATATTATTTAAACACAGAAGCCAGAAACAATATGTTGCAGGATTTATTGCCTGGCATATTTTAGCTGCATCTCGTCAGGCGCATACTGCAGAGTTCTATATCCTATAAAGTGAATAATACTTTAGCTGAAATAATTAATACACATATATCAGGTAGTGTTAAAATATAATATTGTTCTGATATTACTGACAGGACTCTTCTATGTCCATAATCTTCTTGAATGTTGTTAATACCCGGTGGTTTCATCAATTACAACGTATTCTTGTTTACCTACTTTTCATAATTGCAGCCTGAGCAACCATTCTGGTTTGGAAATTTAGCATTAAAATCACACATTATGAAATACATTTCTGAATTATTGCACTTATTCAAGGCATTGTCCATGTGACTATACAATTTATCTTTCTGCTGTTGGACCATGTGCTTGCATGGTATTGACACAAAAATGTCTGCCAGTTAACTTTACCAGCAATATTCTATCTGCGAATGCCCAGTATCCTATAATAGATATTGATCTTTCCTAATTCATAATAAGTACTACATCTCTTTGTTGTTTCTCTCCCCTAGAATGGATATTTTTTTATATAGTGCGTTCACAAATGTTTGCCCTCATTCAATTTTAATTTTATTTTAAAGTATCTGTTGCATCGTTAGAATTTTTTTTCTACCGCCGTATATTTACTCCCACTCAATGAGAGGTCCAAGGGCAACTGGAAAGCGGCGAAATTTCTTTGATGTTTTGGCGAGAATGTTTTGAATTCACACTAACAAACTTGTTTTATAGTAATGCAAGTCATTTCGGGTACGGCAAGGCATGTGTGACGTGCTTCTCATAAGGAAATTCCCGTGCACCACGGATAATATTCATTATTGAACAATAATGTTTCAATGTGAAGACGTAATACATTTTATAATATGCACTTCATCTCTGACCCATAAATTACATACCGCACATAAATAAACAACGAGATCTTCTGTACAATCTCGAGAACAATTTTGTGTGTGTGGGGGTGTACATAATGATAAGGTTATATGCTAAATATCATTTTCCCTCAGTTTAGGGGGGGGGGGGAGGGGCAACAATTGTGAACGCACTATAATTACCCAGGTCTAATAGTATTAGGCTAATACTAATAACTACTAAGGGAGGCAAAGAATATAAAACAGCAAAACTGTAATCTACCATACATGTCATAAGAGGCGGCTAAGGAGTGTCGGGCTACCTCATCCCGTAGATAACTTTAGCTGAAAAATGAACATGCAATGATTAATCATCACCAAGTATTTTAGTAATACGTAAAGTACTCGTCAATAGGTGGTAGATTGCACGTTGCCTACAGCTTCATTTGGGGGAAGAAGAAGAAGAAGAAGAAGAAGAAGAAGAAGAAGAAGAAGAAGAAGAAGAAGAAGAAGAAGAAGAAGAAGAAGAAGAAAACATAATAAACAAGAGAATATACTTGCAGACAGAATACTTACCAAACACAACATACAAAATGTCGGTGCTCGGTCAGCTCCTGAAATAGATTAGGAAATTCTCCCAGACTTTGTCATTTCCCCAGAAATTGTCCTTCAGTTTCAGATTACACAGACGCCGATTGAATCAGTCAACTGCTGCATAATGTGTCACGTAACGCGTGTATGTTTTAGTTTTGTCGTTTTCTTGTTTATCTGTTTGTGGACCAGAAAACGTAACATACGTTTATTCTTTATAGCGACATGCTAGGAAATTAAACCACTTCCTAACAGTCTGCCTTAAGACGCGATTGAAGATTACATGAGAAGACAAGATCCCAGATAGTGAGTCCTAGAAAGAGCGTCCATGCCCCGTATCCATGCTCTACTAATGAAGAACCAGATTCACTGGACTGATCAGTTGACTCCCATGCTAAATCATAGGCTCCCTAAACAAATTTTTTTTATGACGAGCTGCGTTGTGGTAAACGCTCCCAAGGCGGCCAGAGGACACTCTTTAAAGACACTCTGAAGATCTCACTAAAAGCTTTTGGAATTCAACACGACACTTGGGAGACTGCTGCCAAAGACCGAAATTCTTGGCGTGCATCATTTCGCAAGGGTGCAGCCACTTGTGAAGCAACCAGGACTGCAAGAGCTGTGAAAAGAAGTATGGACAGAAAAACCACTGCGGGAGATCCTCCTCCTGGATCGTCAAGCATTCTTTGCCCACATTGTCAAAGAACATTTCGAGCCAAAATAGGCCTTATCAGCCATCTTAGAACCCACGGCTCCATACTGTCAACCCCACTGGATAAAATGAATGGTCATCATCATTCTTGATGTACAAACAACATCTGTTTTATGCTTGTGACCGAAATGATCACACCAAGCACTATAATCCAACACTAGTGTTATCTTTATGTTCTGTTAGGCCATCATTTTCCTCCGTTATCGTCTTTATAATCTTTTAGGTCATTATAATGTGTTCATGACATCATCATTAGATTTATCATCCTCAACCTGGTTGAATTAATTACCATCTTTTTTTTTAATGATCGTCATCATGTCATCATATTTCTTTTGCAATAATCATCTTTCTCATAATAATAATCATATCATCATCACCACCATTATCCTAGTCACCATTGTTATAATCTTTTTGATGATTATCAGCTGTTTCCTTCATTACAAAAATATTATCATCACCTCGTGACTCATTCTTGCTATCATAACTTCATTTATCAATTATCGTTAACTTTACTATCATTTTACTGACCATCAGCATAATGATTTTTTTACCCTTCATTGGCACCTCGCTGTCTTGACAGACGATAGTTTGTGCTTTAAAAAGGCATAATAACGTTTACCTATGGCGGTAGCGAATGTGACTGATAAGGCCAATTCGCGCTGTAATCGTTCGTTCACAGTGTGAACACGTGGTCATTTCCACCATCATCCACCATCTTACGTCTCACACGCTCGGTGTGTGACTTATCTGCAATAATATTCTCCTTTGTCTTTATTCAATTTCTGATCTTTGCCCTCCATGCAACACGTTCAGCGGCGACTTGCTCCCAATGTGCATTATCAATGCCTGTATCAATCATGTCCCGCTTACACACATCTTTGTATCGTAGTAGAGGCCGACCCTGAGATCTCTTACCCATCTGCAATTCACCAAAAAAGATGTCCTTTGGTGTTCTACCATCATCCATCCTCCTAAGATATCCTATCCATCTAAGTCTACGAAGACTGAGCATGGAATAAACCGTACGTTTCTCATAACATGCCGTTATAGTCAGGTCTTTACCTATCATTGATATATTATATTTCAACATTAATGTTACCATTTTCTGCAACGTCTTATTTTTCATTATTATATTTTCCACATTATAATATGTTATTGCATTTGTCATCTTTATGGCTTTTATCATGTTTATCACCATTATCATGTTTATCACCATTACCATGTTTATCACCATTACCATGTTTATCACCATTATCATATTTATCATCATTATGATGTTTATCACCATTATCATGTTTATCACCATTATCATGTTTATCACCATTATCATGTTTATCACCATTATCATGTTTATCACCATTATCATGTTTATCATCATCAGCCTAGTCAATAAAATCAGGTTTTACACCTTCTTAATCAGTCGCTAACATGATAAGGATGCTTGAAAATCTACAAATTGATGGAAAAGATCTTAGACTTGTAAAGAACATATATTGGAAACAACAAGCTGCCATAAGAGTTGATAATGAAGTAGTCCAATATCAGCCTATTAAGAGAGGTGTGAGACAGGGATGTGTAATGTCTCCAGATCTGTTTTCCCTGTACAGTGAAAATATTTTCAGAAATATTGAATATATGGAAGGAATCAACATTGGGGGACGATGCATCAATAATTTTAGATATACAGATGATACAGTCTTGATTGCAGACAATGAACAGAACCTGCAAAATTTAGTAGATGCGGTTGTTACACACAGTGAACAACTAGGGTTAGAATTAAATTGTAAAAAGACACAGATTATGGTCGTCACTAGGAAGAACGAAATACCACAATGTAATATACAAGTAAATGGGAATATTCTTCAACAAGTGAATAGGTACAATTATCTCGGAACAGTAATAACATCTGATGGGAGATGCCTTGAAGAGATTAGAACAAGAATCACCATGGCAAAAGTAGCCTTTAGCAAGATGAAAAACATACTGACCAATATAAAGATGTCAATTGAAACGACAAAAAGAGTGTTGAGATGCTACATAGAACCTGTACTTTTATATGGATGTGAAGCTTGGACAATGAGCAGCCAGGCTGAAAAAAAACATCTGATGGCTGTAGAAATGTGGTTTCTGAGGAAAATGCAAAGAATACCATGGACAGCCAGAAAGACCAATGAACAAGTCCTTCAAGAAACAAATGAAGATCGTAAACTGATCAGAGACATTAGACGTAGACAATCACAATTCTTTGGGCATGTTATGAGAAGAAATAATTTGGAGAACTTAGTGACAACTGGTAAGATCGAGGGGAACAAACCAAGGGGAAGACCTAGAAGCAAGTACTTGGATGGCTTCTCTGTGGCGAAGTGGTCAAACCGTTTGATTCGTGCTTCGAAGGTCGTGGGTTCGATTCCGGGCCGCGTCCTTCGGTTTACGAGTTAAATGTTTCGGAGACTCCTGTGGGTCGTCGCTAAAAGCTACGGAGTTCGTGCTTTGTGCGACGCTTTCAGTGCTGCGGAAAGAGACCGAGCCATATGGGATAAAACCCGGTGCAATGAAGTCGACCCTGTCGACTTTTAAGCGACTTGTTTTAAGAAACACGGAGTTGATCCACAACTCTGGTGATCGAGTGAGATGGCAGAACATGACCGCCCACGCTTACCGGCATGGCACATGATAGATGGATGGAATCAGTTGCTACTCTTGGCTAAGTATCACAACTATCACCCCCTCTTTCCAAAAACAGAACAAAATAATAAATGTTGAATAAAAAGAATGAAGCGGAAATCAGAGGAATAAATAAGTATCTAAATGGCCATGTATTGAACTACCTCTGTTCCTTCAGTCAGGCACTGTGGAGGTGGAAGACATGAATTACGGTGTACTTACAGCTTCCAGTTGTTCTCTTGTCAAGTATGTCAGACATGAATTACGGTGTATATATAGCTTCCAATTGTTCTCTTGTCAAGTATGTCAGACATGAATTACGGTGTATATATAGCTTCCAATTGTTCTCTTGTCAAGTATGTCAGACATGAATTACGGTGTATATATAGCTTCCTGTTGTTCCCTTGTCAAGTATGTCAGGCATGAATTACGGTGTACCTATAGCTTCCAATTGTTCTCTTGTCAAGTATGTCAGACATGAATTACGGTGTATATATAGCTTCCTGTTGTTCCCTTGTCAAGTATGTCAGGCATGAATTACGGTGTACTTACAGCTTCTAGTTGTTCTCTTGTCAAGTATGTCAGACATGAATTACGGTGTATATATAGCTTCTAGTTGTTCTCTTGTCAAGTATGTCAAACATGAATTACGGCGTACCTACAGCTTCCAATTGTTCTCTTGTCAAGTATGTCAGACATGAATTACGGTGTATATATAGCTTCCTGTTGTTCCCTTGTCAAGTATGTCAGGCATGAATTACGGTGTACTTACAGCTTCTAGTTGTTCTCTTGTCAAGTATGTCAGGCATGAATTACGGTGTACTTACAGCTTCTAGTTGTTCTCTTGTCAAGTATGTCAAACATGAATTACGGCGTACCTACAGCTTCCAACTGTTCCCTTGTCAAGTATGTCAGGCATGAATTACGGCGTACCTACAGCTTCCAATTGTTCTCTTGACAAGTATGTCAGATGGGAATTACGGTGTACGGTTAGCTTCTAATTGTTCCCTTGTCATGTATGTCAGAGAAAAATTACCGTGTACCTACAGATTCCAATTTTTCTGTGACTTCCAGGCGGGTTTTTGACAAAACAGATCAACAATAGATAAGATACAAATAGCCGAGAAAAATTGGGAATATAAAAGAGATCTCTATAACATTTTTGTGGATTTTAAAAAGGCTTATGATAGTGTCCATAGGAATAGTCTATGGAATGCTATGCAGGAATTTGGAATACCAAGGAAGTTAATCAACATGATCAGACTATGCATGGAAGATACTTATAATATAGTAACATATAAAGGCAGGAAATCAGATCCTTTCCAAATAACATCTGACTTGAAACTGGGTGATGCACTATCGCCGCTACTCTTCAATCTGGCTCTAGAGAAAGTTGTAAGGAAGGTAAAGGAGGAATGTGATATTGGAGGATCATCCAAGCTGCTTGGTTATGCAGATGATATAGATATTATAGGGGAAAATGTACAAAAGACATTAGAAATATTGACTCACTTAAAGGAAATAGCCCAACATATGGTGCTGGTTATCAACCAAGATAAGACAGAATATATGGTAATTTCAAGAGAAGGAATGGCTACAAACTCTGGCCACATACAAATAGATAATATGACCATTAAAAGAACTGGAACATACAAATACCTGGGTACAATCTTCAACTGCTCCAACATCATAAGGGAAGAAATACAAACTAGAATCAATTCTGGAAATAAGATATACTATGCACTACAACATCTACTAAAATCAAATGCGCTATCTCGTAACACCAAAATCACAATATACAAAACACTGATCAGACCAGATGTGCTGTATGGCTCTGAAACTGGAGTACAACGAATGGAGACGAAGCCCTGAAACACACCTTTGAGAACAAAGTTTTAAGACGCATCTTTGGACCCATTCAATCAATCAATCAATCAATCATGTGCCATGCCGGAAAGCGTGGGCGGTCATGACTCGCCATTTCACTCGATCACCAGTGTGGATCCATTAGGGATACATAAAGTGGAGAGTGGAAAAGAAGAAGTAACAAAGACATTTATGATCTGTTTAAGTCCCCGCTAATCACTGGTATCATGAAGGCTAATAGACTACAATGGCTGGGGCATATAGAAAGAATGGAAGATAATTGGGAAACAGAACTCGCTTACACTCAGGAAATAAATGACCGTAGACCCCGAGGTAGACCAAGAAGACGGTGGAGAGATAATATATATACAGACCTACAAGCACTTTGAATCAACGACTGGCAAGAGAAGGTCAACCAGAGAGACGAATGGAGACGGATTGTTTCTGCAGAAAAAGAACCTCAATGGCTCGGAATGCTGAAGAAGAAGAAGAAGAAGAAGAAGAAGAAGAAGAAGAAGAAGAAGAAGAAGAAGAAGAAGAAGAAGAAGAAGAGCCTTATATAGAAAATACTGTAATAATAATTAATAAAATACACAAATGCCTGTATCTTAATTTAAAAAAAAACAAAAAAAACTAGAGTTGCTACAGCCAAATACATGTGACATTTAGATTTACCTGGCCTCTTTTATGCAAAATCATGTGTCAAACGTTTGGCACCAAAAATAAGATTTTTTTTTGGGTAGCCTTGTATAATAAACTACCCGGAATAATACAAACCAGCAGTCCACAAGATACCACAATTTAGAACAAATTATAACACAGGAGCACTTTATGATAGCATATTACAGAATTTCTTTAACACATGCACGGGAGCCGTAGAAGGAAATGAGCACGTGTTACAAGAAACAACACACAAGATACACACAAATCTCATCTCAACACATCAGGATCCCCGTGTACATTGCGTGTCGAGGTGAAGCATAAACAGCGGCTTATTGCCCGTTTATGGGCTTCATAAATACAAATATTTAATTACTAAACAAGCTTCGCCACTATACCTCAGGATATAAAGATGACACACACTTTTCCAACCCTACAACAAATATAGACGGGTTTTCAATATGACACCTACAGTTGAAGTAAAAGCATACACATCCAGACAGTAGAACAAATTCACTATACATGTTCAACAGGCATACCCACACATATAACAATCAAACAATTAACACATTCACACACAGGCAAACAAACTGATATTTACAAAGCAATCTTTTCTCAACACAATACCTAACGACACAGATACACAGAAAATTGCTCTAAGCCTTGTCACACTACATATATCTAACCAGGAAGACGTATAATTATAATGTTTTCATTATCTTGTTTTGTTTATCTAATCTAAGGACGAGTGGAAGGCATCGATTTCTGACACACACTATCACAGACACTTTTCTAAACATTTGTTTCAGAACTGTGATTATTGTAGCATACTCCCCCTTCATTATAGCAGACTGGGCAATTTGAATTGAGCCCAGAAGATGTGTGGTCAGTCATTCTGCACGCTAAAACACTGAACCCGACAAATAATACAAAATCAGTAAAAAGCGGGAAAAGAAAAACTAAGGAGCCAATTTGTCGTCATCACCTTTCATTCCGCACACCACTGAAAATGACCACCGAAGAAGAAAGGGGGGAGGGGGGGGGGGAATCAATATATCGGAGCTACCATGTGCGATGAACCAAAAGTATAGTCAAGGAGAAATGAATTTATAGCAAGGGAAGTAACCAAGAATAACCGGTTAAGACGACGAGTTACCTAACCGTTGGGTACCTGGTACAATTGAGAAGCGCTCAACTCGACTGACCGGGGAATTATACCACATGTGAAATTTAACCGCACGTGAAAAACAGTGCGGACACCCACAAGGTGAGAAGCCCAGAAGATGTGTGGCTCCACTCGGGACTCACGGCTCAAGTTATTAATACATGATAGAAAGCTCAAGTAATACCAGCACTTCCTTACAAGTTTTGACAAGTAACGAGAAAGATATCTGGCTGCGGTGAAAGCCTGGAATGAGGGAGCAGAAGAACAAGTGATCCTCTTTACGACAAGAGATGTGTTACACGCTTACTAGAATTGGTTACAATGGGCGATTCGCCAGTGCATGTGTCAAGTGCGTGTGTGGCAATATTTCACAGTCACGTTTGATGTGTGACGCAGTGTGGTAGGACGATCTTCGCAGAAGAGAGAAAACTAAGTTGGAAAATCTTTATTGTACTTAAGTGAAATGTTAATAAGGAATTATATTATGTTAAGACTTCTAAAAGTAAACATGAATCGAGGAATACACGCTATGGTCGACAAGACTAGGGTAACTCCCGACAGACTAACACCGTCCAGGGAATGAGTGAGCTGCGTAACGAACAATGCTTATCTCTGCCATCGGGTCGCTGGAGCGGCAAGGTGTACTCAATAAATAACGTTATGTCGAGATGATATCCAGAGTCCATTGTTTCAAATCTAGGGAGAATGTGCTGTATCACAAGACAAGAGCCAACACATTGGGAACATACTACATTCCGTATATGGCACATTACACGGGGGATCGTCCGGGATTTGAACCCGGGACCTCTCGCACGGTGGTATGTCTGTTTATACACTAATCATACACACAACGCTTAGGCCTAGGGCACTAAGACATTTTTTTCCAAAACTACCACGCCCAAGGAAAGCAATAATACGACCCTTTCTACTCCCACGGAAAAAAAGAACCGTGGAATCAATAACGGTCACTTTTCAAATACAACCGAACAGGGGAATAATCGATTGTTCATAAAATAGTTGTTACCCCTTAACTATTGATTTGTGGATCCATTTTGTGACGTCATCATCAGTTGATGCAATCATACCTATGATTCCATCACCTTTGTATATAAATATCTTATCTCTGATACAATGTTTCCATTATTTAGTGCATTTATACTTATTAAAATTATCGTGCTTTGAAAGGCCTAGGACATATGTGAACATCGCTAATAATCTCTGTTATATATATGGTGAGGAGACATTATTATCACAAAAATAAAATATGACTAAAGTAATTAAGAAGGCGTACAGTTCGTATTTTGACTGCAGAATATGAGATAAAGATAAGAGCTGGGCGCCACAAATATGCTGCAATACATGTGCAGCACATCTTAAAATATGGTTGACTCGCAAAACGCAAGCTTTGTCTTTTGCAGTTCCAATAATATGAAGAGAGCCATCTGATCATCTCAACAACTTTTACTTTTGCATGATCACTCCAAATGGGAAAGGCATATCTGTGAAGAAAAAATTGACTCTGGAATATCCAAACATCCCTTCTACAATATGTCTGGTACCACATGGCGATGACCTACCAGTACCCAAAGTGGCAGAATCATTTTCAGCTGCTTCCACTGACGAAGAAGAGGATATTGGTGGTCCTGAACCATCAAACTCAAGCGACCCAGATTTGAGCAAACTAAAGATTGTAACAATGAAATATCTAGTTATAAAATGTTAGAATTTCAGTGTATAGGAACCGCCAGAAGCCGCTTAGTACATTCTTTTTCAAAGAGGGTGACCTTTCAGCGTGCCACAACATTTGTGGTTAAGTGATTCTTGATTCTTACAAGATGAGTCTTAAAGTTGTTTTGTTGAATAATTGTCATCGGTCAATAATAGTGTAAGATACCGTGGGTCAGAATTATAACTGCTCGTGGTACAATGAGTTTGATGTGGTTAACACCACTTTAAGATGTCGGTAGTATCGCTTTGTCATGGCCCGAATTATGGGTTAACACGGTGTCCTCAAGTTTCATTAGTCTAGTATAACATGTTGTTGGTTGACCAGAGTTATGAGTGACTGTTTATAATGTGATATTTTGACTCTAACAAATTTCCATCGTATACATGACGAATCACAGAGTGACACACTAACTACAAACACTGAACCAAAACGTCGAATATTTTCACAATTTCTATTGTGTCCTTGAATTAACATTTGAAACGCTTCATTTTTATCTCAGGTTTCAATAATAATTCTCAATCACTTTTACTGTAAAACACTTCTATAATAACAATTTTAAAATACATATAGATGGCTGCGACACCAACGTTGCCATTACCCACCACGAGCGAGCCTCGGTCAGTCTGTCTTTGACCACGGTCTACCTCCGAGTGCCCAGCTTAGGAGAGACCTTTCTTTCCCGGCCATCGTCAAAGCGTGCTTCTCGCCGTAAGACGGTGTACACGCTTCAATGTGATCAGAGCACGCATTTCAACCCAGGACACTCACCGCCGCCCCAAGGAAAATGGGTGCGATTTGAAAAAGCACAGACATGTTAACTATTGTTAATTTAACACATACAATCAAACATTTATTTGCAAACACGTAAAGATTATACTAACTCTAACTGTAATTAACTTGTCTTATCCCAGTTGAACACATCTGAGACACTCTTAAATGAAAACAAACTTATGATAATCTTGTTTATAGTATGAAGTACATGTATTATCAAATTAAAAGTCCTAATATAATATATTTCAACATGATCGTTAACTGACTAAATATACCCTTTTACGCTCGACGCTCAGAGGAAAGGCGAGACGGACATATAATCAGATTGCTACTGGAACTATTAGTGTTGGAACTCTTCGCTGGTTGCTGAGGATGGGGACGGAGCGCTTATGGGAATGTCCCGAGTGCTGTGATGTCGGTTCCTAAATCAATCAGTCAATCATATACTCTTTTACGTAATCCTATAATTTATCTGTACTTCTCCCCCTCCCCCCAAGAAATATGCATATCACCTTTGAATTTACTATTACTTGTACGAGGAAGTTATATTTGATTGGCCTCGCTGGCATCTATTGTACGTCATCTGAAAATAGCAATATTACCTTGGAAAAACTCACACCCAGTTTTTTAAATCACCGCTGCTTTTATGAATTGATAGGGTAGCAAACATACAGACACATTCAAACAACACACGGAATGTTGATTATTCTGTCATAAGTCTATAGAAAGAAAGAGACAAGAAACGTTCTTTGATCATAGAATGAGAAGCGAGGTATTGTAGAGCGTGATGACTGCAAAGATCAGCAGTACAAGGTGTAGAGGCAAATGGAGAAAAATGGTTCTGGTTAGTCTAAGGCGAGGCGTGGAGGAATAGTGTTCATATCATTAATTCAGAACAGCAAAGAGCGAGATCTATGACCAACACCTATGCCACCTGGCAAGGCGCATGATGATGTTTACAGGAAAAAGCTTTGACTATACAACATGCTCAGGTATCAGTGTACATATTTATAATAATGCAAGTTAGAAATCAATACTCATTTATTAAAAGTCATCATAATTTCAATCAATCAATCATGAGCCATCCCGGAAAGCGTAAGTGGTCATGACTCGCCATTTCACTCGATCACCAGCGTCGTGGATCAGCTCAGTGTTCCTGTCTCGTCCATGCCATGTGGACAAGCCATCCAGGTATTTTCCTCTCGGTATTCCTCTTGGTCTGTTCCCTTCGATCTTGCCAGTTGTCACTAAGTTCTAAAATCCATTTCTTCTCATAACATGTCCAAAAAATTTTGACTGTCTACGTCTAATTTCTCTAATCAGTTTACGGTTCATTTGTCTCCTATAGTACTTGGTCATTGGTTTTCTGTCTTTCCATGGTATTCTTTGCATTTTCATCATAACTTACCAAACATATATTGTGTTGTAACCAGTAAATTAAATATGAGTAACCTTATAATCTGCAAATTGCTTTTATTGTTTTGCTGCAACCTTTCGGTTTTTCTCTTGCTCACGTTCACCGTCGTTAAAATATTTGGCAAAAGCATAAACAGCTCCAACAGCCAGACCAGTAGCTAGTGCAACTGCAGCGCCTGTCATAAAGTTGTCAACCTGGAGATCAACAAGTGATATAATATCCGTGTAAAAGACAAAAACAAAATATGGTGTATATAATATCCGTGTAAAAGACAAAAACAAAATATGATGTATATAATATCCGTGTAAAAAACAAAACAAAATATGATGTTACTCATCAATAATCGCGTCACTTCCTGTATGCAATACCAAATTATAACAAATCTACTCGCCTTGCCGCCTGCACCAGTTTTAAAATATTTGATCAAGGGAACTGTTAAAACAAGAATAAGAAAATAGAAATGTACTGTTTTGCACTGGTAAGCAGGGCTGGAAATTTGGCTAAACAATGGGAAGTACACGCAATTCGTAATGTCGCATACCACGTTTGAAACACAACTGCGGACGATTTGGCAGCAGATCGCCTTGCGGTAGATTTTCATAAAATGGTATGAGTGCGGCCATTCAGAAAGCAATGGCAAACTACTGAACGTTAACTTGCCAAGGAATCACAAACAGTCACAGAATGTTGGGGTTGACTGCGGAGTCTTGTAAAGAATGTACAGCTAACTTTTTAACCTTTACTTCCCAGGACATTTCCTTTTACCCTTTTAGGCAGAGTCGATCTGGGAGCCCAGGATAATAATTTTATAATCTCCACCTCGACGGGAATTCAAACGCAAAAGGCAAGCGTGCTGGTCACTGCATTACTGTGGCTCCCAAAATATGTATATAATTATACATACATTAAAACTTCGATTAACCGACACCGTCGGGACCTGGGTTGTGACGGATAACCGAATAGACGGATAACAGAAATATCTCAGTACATATGTACAGTAGCGTGATTTTACCGCGGGCGTGGGACTAAAATGAAAATAAAATAATTTAAAAGTGAATAATACATATATATTGGTATTAATTTTACAAAACGATCAATATAAACTTTAATATAAGAGTACAGCGTTGTATTATAATACTATAAACCTACGTTACTTTAGAATAATCTGTCATCTCCTTCTGTATCTATGAGTCTCGAGCTTTCTGCGCGGTGCTGTTCCGATTCTTACGCAGAAGTAGAATCTGTATTGCACTTTCCTCCTCTTGCATTTCAAACCAGTCGATGCACTTTGGTAACATTGTTTCTGCTTCTGAGTGGCTAGTTGTAGGTTTTGGGTTAAGAACTGATATTTCATCGTCATCAATTTCTTTTTCTTCAATAGTAGTCACACAAGAAACAATTTAATCATCGTCAAAGCTTTCATCCATTTTGTCACATTCCATCGAATCCGTTACGTCTTCTGGCGTAACGTTTTCACTGTTTAGTCCTACATTGTTGCACAGTTGCACAATTTCGTCAATACTAACAGTCTCAGATCATTCAATTTCGCCAATAGGTTCAGGCAAGAGTTTATTCTACACATTCTTTAGGTTTGACACTGTAGGGTCAGCCCAAGCAGTTGGGACATTAAAAATATTCGTCCATTATGTTGTATCTCTTCCAAAATTCTTTTTTTTTTTTTTTAAAGGTAGATGACGGATAACAGAAACTGACCGTTAAGCTGGTGACGGATAATTGAATTTTTACAATAAATGAATCAAATGTTACAATATAACATTTATTTATCATCATACACAGACAGGGTATATATATATATATATATATATATATATATATATATATATATATATATATATATATATATATATATATATATATATATTACCGGTCTCTCTGGCTGAGGGGTTACAACACTTTCTCCGTAATCCCGTTTATCACGCAGAGTCTCGTAGCGGGAGACAACTGGGAGCGGTTCGATCCCCGCTGGTGACTTGCGGGATACTGAGCCAGCCGCTCAGAAAGCAATGGCAAACTACTGAGCGTAATCTTGCCAAGAAATCAACAGACAGCTGAAAGATGCTGCTGTTGACAGCGATGTCCTGTAAAGGATATGCAAAAAAAAAAAAAAAAATATATATATATATATATATATATATATATATATATATATATATATATATATATATATATATATATATATATATATATCTATAAAACAGAGTGTATGCATATATGTATGTATGTATGTCCTTTATACGTTCGCGAACGGTCCATCCGATTGAGATGAAATTTTCTACACGTCTTCCTCTCATTCCAGCGCTGCCAACTGTCATATTTTATTTTTCTTCTTCCTCCTCCTCCCTCCCCCCTCCCTAAATACGTACATAAATATATGATGATGATGATGAAAGAATCCCCGAACCAAAACGCTAGGAAAAGCGAAGAAAATGACGTGACTACACAGAATCGTCACACGGCAATCATCATCATCATCAAGTGCCGTGCCGGCTGGCGTAGGCGTTCATGGCTCTCCATAGATCTCGGTCTTTGGTTTTCTGGATCAACTCTGCTGCTGATATTCCTCCATGCCACGGCAATATCAATAACAATTCATCTTTTTATGTGTAAGGAAGTTATCTACAGTCAAGTAGAAGGGAAGAACAATCAATGGAAGGACCGAAATCACAGAACCTAGACGAGTATGAATTCGGAACATCGAACTCCCTCCTCCTCTCTTCTCCTCCTCCCTCTACCTCCTCCCTCTACCTCCTGCCTTCACCCTCCTCCTCCTCTCTCCTCCTCCTCCCTCCTTCTCCCTCTTCCTCTCCCTTCCTCCTCCATCCTCCTCCCTCCTACTCCTTCCTCCTTCTCCCTCCGCCTCCTCTCTTCTCCTCCTCCCTCTACCTCCTCCCTCTACCTCCTGCCTCCACCCTCTACCTCCTCTCTCCTCCTCCCTCCTCTTCCTCCTCCCTCTACCTCCTCCTCCTCCCTCTCCCTCCTCCTTCTCCCTCTTCCTCTCCCTTCCTCCTCCATCTTCCTCCCTCCTACTCCTTCCTCCTTCTCCCTCCGTCTCCCTCCCTCCTCTTCTCTCCTCCTCCTCCCTTCTCCTCCTCCCTCATCCTCCTCCCTCCTCCCTCTTCCTCCTCCATCCTACTCCCCTCCTCCTCCCTCCTTCTCCCTTCTCCTCCTCTTCCTCCTTCCCTTTCCTTCCTCCTCCTCCGTATCCTCCTCCTCCCTCTACCTCCTTCCTCCACACTCCTCCTTCTCCCCCACCTC